>CM050167.1:113500025-113687525 GCA_027410445.1 Discoglossus pictus | reverse complement strand
GGAGGAATAGAACTATAGTCAATTTTGATTTATATGAGTCATATAGTAATCCTTTACTTTAGCATTTGGCTTTTATTGCTACAAAATTGTTGAGTAAAAGGGGTTATGTGAGCTGCTGAAGAATAAAGCAATATCAATATAAGCGTCACAGCTTACAATTCAGCTGCAGTTTTATTGGCTCTTAAGCTTTTGACACAATCAGAAAAGCATTCTCAGTGGCAGTGACAAAAATGAATCTCAAATGTACCCTGGAGGAATATGTGTTCTGTACCATCAGAAAGAGGATGGGAAAGCTTGTTTTAAAAGAGTTCATATGGTAACTTCAGTGACCCTTTACCAAGACAGCTTTCACTCTCCACAGATAGGCAGGAATAACTGGCAGGCTAGTTTCATACATTTTTCACAGATAGTTAATCTTTTTTAAAAGTGATCTTTGATATAAAAGACACTTAAAGGACCACTCTATTGTGTATAGAGCCATTATAAGAAAGACCTCTAGTTAGGAGCTGAAAAAAAACTTTTACTGTGCATGTAAACAATTAATTACTTAGCCTACCTACTTATTCTTCAGCAAGCATTTTATACGATCACAAATGTGACTCTTTATGTTTACATGGAACTTGCCTTTTCATGTCATCATGCTGCAAATTTGTCAGCATACAGCCATAATCCAACAAATTAGTATCAAATCTGTGTAACAGTACAGTTAAAAAGTTGCACTCACCGATACAAAAAATAATATTGTTATTGCCTTCGTTGTTGCTGAAACTCTTGATGTAGCCTTTGTGGCAATTACAGTTGTAGCTCCCTGGGGTGTTTTTGCACTTCATTGGGGGGCTACAGGATATGGTGGCACACTCATCTTCATCTGTAACACAATGTATATGCAGGTATGTTTAAGGTTCTTCTCATATCAAAATATTATATAAATGATGATTTATATGAGTGAAAAAGATAGGCCAATCACAATGGAGACTGAAAGGCGGGACAATAGAAACAGACCAACAGAGCTAGACAGCATGTTGCTAAATAGTATACAACGCTACATTGCAAGTACTACAGATTCTCTGTCTTCATGAGCTAAAGAGGACAGATCCAGGTATGTACTACGTGCTTGATTTTACTCAGTAAACACAGAGCTTATAATCATTTCTTAATGAAACAAAATACAGAAAATTAAATAGATACATAGGTATATTATAAAAAATACAGAAGCCCATCATGTTTCTTTAAAAAGTTAAAGGATAACTGTGGTCATATGTTTAAAACATATGATTTTGAAGAATTAAACTTAAAAATATGCAATATGTTTTAGAATGTTTAATTTCACAGAGAATACAACCCACAAAAATGTATAGAGTAAAAAATAAACAGTTATCAGAGGTCCACCCATAGGAGTGATGGTAACAGAACCAACACTTATGCACTCCAAAGTGCACCTCTATTTCAATATATTGACTAAAACATTTATGTCACAACTGGATTTTGTGAGGCACAGGGGGATCCTTTGCCACCCCATTTCTTCATGCCCAGAGCTTTACTGGACTATTGTGAACTGTTTATAGGCCCTGCGATTTTGGAACTTCCCTGGGTTAAAATATGATTACAATATTATATGTATTTTGGTTTATGGGTATACTAGCTTATTTATGGTTTAGAATGCCAGGGTACCTATGATACTTGTGGTCATGTCCAGAGCCTTGAGAGTTTGCTGGAGTAATATGCCTAGGCCGGAGATGACAAGTTCCTGCCCTGCACAACCCAGTGGGACATATATTGTTTATATTGGGTATAAATTGTGTTTCATGTTAAAGGTATTGATGTAAATAACATATTGTTTATCCTGTAAGTGATTGAGGTGAGAACATGTTAGAAGTAAACCCTCTCCCTCCCTTGTGTCCTCCCTCCTCCTGTCCCTCCCTTGTGTCTCCTTTCCTCCTCCTCTCCCTCCCTTGTGTCTCCTTTCCCCACTTCTCTCTCTCCCTTGTGTCTCTCCTTTCCCCCCTCTCCTTGTGTCTCATTTCCCCTCCTCTCCCTGCACTGTATCTCCATTCCCCCTCCACTCCTTGCATTGTGTCTCCTTTCCCCCATCCTCTCTCTGCATTGTGTCTCATTACCCCCCTCCTCTCCCTCTTTTGTGCCTCATTTCTCCCCTCTCCCTCCTTGTGTCTCATTCCCCCCTCTGCCTCCATTGTATCTCATTTCCTCCCCTCCCCCTCCCTTGTGTCTCATTTCCCCCCTCTCCCTCCCTTGTGCCTCATTTGCCCCTCTCTCCCTCCCTTGTGTCCTCCCCCTCCTCTCTCTCCCTTTTGTCTTCTTCCCCCCTCCTCTCCCTCTCTTGTGTATCCTTTCCCCCCTCCTCTCCCTCCCTTGTGTCTCTCCTTTCCCCCTCCTCTCCCTCCCCTGTGCCTCATTTCCCCCTCCTCTCTTTGCCTTGTGTCTCCATTCCCCCCTCCCTATTTTGTGTCTAATTCCCTCCTTTCCCTCCCTTGTGTCTCATCCCCCTGTCTCTCTCCCTTGTGTCTCATCCCCCCTGTTTCTCTCCCTTGTGTCTCATTCCCCCGTCTCTCCTTTTCCCCATCCCCTGGGTCTCTTCCCCCCTCTCCCTCCCCTGTGTCTCTTTCCCCCTTCTCCCTCCACCATGTCTCTTTCCCTCCCTCCCCCCGAGTCTCTACCCCCTCTCCCTCCCATGTGTCTCTTCTCCCTGCCCTGTGTCTATTTCCTCCCTCCCTCCCCTGTGTCTCTTTCCCGCCCTCTCCCTCCCCTGTCTTTTTCATCCTCTACTCCCTTCCCTGTGTCTCTTTTCCCTGCTCTCCCTCCCCTGTGTCTCTTACCCCTCTCCCTCCCCTGTGTCTCTTTGCCCTGTTCTCCCTCCCCTGTGTCTCTTCCCTATCTCCCTCCCCTGTTTCTCTCCCCCTTCTCCCTCCCCTCTGTCTCTTCCCTCCTCTCCCTCCCCTGTGTCTCTTTCCCCGTCTTCCTCCCCTGTGTCCCTTCCCCCCTCTCTCCCTTATCCTCCTCTTCCCCCCTTTCCCCCCTTATCCTCCTCCTCCATTTTCCCTTATCCTCCTCCCTCCTTCAACTCATCCTCCTCCTCCCTCCTTTCTCCTCCTCTCTTTCCCCTTCTCTAATTACCCTCTTCTCCCTCCAATTACCTCCATTTCCCCTCTCTTACTTTAATCAGATGAGCTCCTTCTGTTCTCTCCTCCCTGCAGCGCGTCTTGTGGCTGTGTCCGGAACCGGAATATGCTAATGAAGTGGCGCGCATGTGACGTCACGTCATTAGCATATGCCGGTTCCTACACAGCCAGAAGCTTGCGCTGCATGTAGGAGAGAGCAGCAGAAGCTCATCTGATTAAAGTGAGAGAGGGGAAAGGGAGGTAATTGGAGGGAGAGGAGAGGGTAATTTGAGAGGGGGAAAGAGAGGAGGAGGATAAGGGGAGATGAGGAGGATGAGGGGAAGGAGGGAGGAGGATAACGGGAAATGGAGGAGGAGCATAAGGAGGGAGGAGGAGGATGAGGGGAAGGAGGGAGGAGACACAGTGGGCCTGCAGCTGGGGCTGGGCACTCATCGCGAGCCTTCAATGAGCGCCTTCGGTGCTCACTGCAGCCCCCGTCGAGGTGAGGAGCCTTGGGGAGGAGAATGAGCAATGGTGAAGAGGAAGACTGCACTCATTGCTCATTTGCCAGAGCATGATCAACATTTCAGAGTTACAAACATTAGTGAGATCCACAACTATATATGTGATTAACTGAAGAGTCAGCAGCAATTAATTAAAATTAGCAATAGGGGTAATAAAGATAACAAATATGTCCAGTTGAAAAAACAATAATAGTGACATAGATAGTTAATAATCATATTTAATTGTTCCAGGGTTTAATGTTTTTGGTACTATTACTGTTTGGCATGTTCTTTTATTACCACATCTCTGTAATGTTAACTAATTACTTTTTTATAAAGCCATTACATTAGAGATTGTAACTTTAAAACTGAAATAACCTTCAATTTTATATCAATATTAATACAATAAAATAACACAATGTGACACAGTGTCAAGCAACATAACAGTGTTTGCTCTAAGAGTCCCTTTAACCAAGAAGCAATTTGGCTAACTATGTAAATTAATTAATTTTATCGTCTTCAATATATTTGTCAAATACAGTTTACACTTCATTTACTTTAAAGAAGCCCCCAGAGTACCTACTGGGAATCCCCCCTCTGAGGGACAGATAGAATAGACTTACAGACAATGGTTGTAATTACCTTGACAATGTCCTGAAGGATGTGTTACTTGGCTCCTGGAATTGGAACTGACAAATCCATCTATACAGATGCAGAAGTTTCCATACTGATTCCTCTCACAGTATGCATCGCTAAGGCAAGTAGCAGTATCATCATTACATTGTGGTAACTTTCTTTCTTCTTCAGTTATATAATGTTCACCTTAGAAGAAAACATAAATATAATAGAAGTGTTACTCCAATAATCTATCCAGTTGTGGTGGGAGCAATATTTATCATCTCCCCATGCCATCATAATTTAAAGAATTTGAGCAGTGCAACCTGGAAATTAGCATATGGGTATAAAACTAATACACAGCCACCAACAATAAATTGAGGAAGTTGGTTATCTAAAAAAAAATACTTTATCCATACATAGGGGGATAGTTAGCTAATGAACACAGATAGAAACATAGATTTGAAGACAGATAAGAACCAAACAGGTCCATATGATCTGCCCATTTTGTCTACCTAAAAGTTTGGTTTTAAAAATCCTCGGGATACCCTTATGCTTATCCCATTCTTAAATTCCTTAACCAAAAACATCCCTGAGGAAGTTTTTTTATACAAATGTAACATGTAGGAATTATGCAAAATATCCCCATAACATTTTTAAAGTCACTTATTTTTAATGCTTTGTTATTCTATAAACACTGTTATATTGCTGAATATTTAAAAGTTTTCTCAGATCAGTACTGTTTTTCATGGTCACAATCAAGCGCATTGATAGCACCAGATATTATATTTTAAGAATATTTTGATTACTTATTTATTTACATTTATATGATGTTTTTACCAAACTGCTTTACAAAATTCCAACCAATATATTACTCATAGAACATAATTATTAAAACCAAACAGGAACACAAAAAAATACAAATGAAATGACTGGTGTTTGTATAAAGGAAGAGAAGCAAACGTTTGTTGATGAAAAAGGCCAAACATTGGGCGTTCTGTCACAAAACAGAGGGAGAGAGCATGGGAAAAAGGTGGAACTGTTGTCAAGATGGACATACTGGCTGGGTTGGTGACAATTAATGATTAAAGTATGTGATAGCACTAAGTTATAGCTGGTCAGGTGAATGTGACTTTTATGTGACTATCAGCCTCATTAAATTGCAGCCCTGTATCCTCAACATGAGCCTCCCAGCGTCTGTGGGCTCGAGATTTGGCTTACTTACATTGCTATTAAATTAGAATGGGCTGCGAGCTACGAGCGAGAGACGCTTTTTCGTAAACCAGTTCTCTGCCGTCGGAGTTGCGTGTTTGCACGCAAACAATTAAGCAATAAGGTAGCTACAGGTTCAGATGGAGCCAATGGAAAAAGAGATCTTCAGCTTTATGTCACTGAAAAAGGTGAGGGTAGATTTCAAAGTCCTATGTGCTTCAATTACAGTTTGCAAACATTTCCGATGTAATGCATTAATAATAAAGCCATAAATATGATATTATATTACACATGAGTTACAGTATATGTCGTAACACTTTGACTGCAGGGATCAATATAACACAAAATATAAACATACAATATAGTATTTTTCGGGTCCGATTTGCGGGCTTGAGAATGTTGAATTGAACAAGTAGCGGTTACAGGTATGACAGATCAAAGAATGTACGTGCACGAAGTTCAACGTTGCTTAACACGTAGCCTATTCTCGGACGTCCTGCGTCTTAACACGCAAGTCCACTACGAGCAACGTTACAGGGCTAATTTAATAGCCATAATACGTAAATTCTGAGTTTTAAACTGTAGCCCCAATTTAATGAGGCTGTATAAGCAGGAGACTAATCAGGGTCAGGGAGATGAGTGCTTTTTTTCTGCCTAAAAACATACAATTTGTACCTGTTTGGGTCTGCCGTCTGTAGCTCATGCAGCTCATAAATACACAGACTATGTAATGTTTCAAATTAGCCTGTCAGTGACTTTTCTCAAGTAGCATGTTACAGAATGTTACCATTGATTGGTTACTATGAGACAGTGCACCCCCTTTACTTAAAAAAAATAGCTTTTAAGCAGTTCTTAATAAAATAAAGTCCACAGACGTAAAAAGAAACATAGGTATATTATATTCCTAGTGAAATCCGGAAACTTCCATGTTCCTTAAACACTGACTACTATTTGCCTATTTATGGTGTCACACCCACTACAAGTGCTAAATTGATATTGTCTGAATTTATATTAAGTAATCCTAATATGTCCCAGTATTAAAGGTATTTATATGACTAATATCATCATATATTAAACTATACTCTTGAAGAACTTCACTTAAAACTAGGAAAGAGCAAGAGCAGTTAAAAATCGGACTTAAGTTTTTGTGGTCTAAGAACTTCATTTCAAAAAAGAAAATACAATGTGACACAAACTTCTCTTTCTGATGCATCAAAGAAACACATTCTTTCCATGTTCTTTTACAGGCAAAAAGTGGCAAGTGACTTTCCTTAGCTATTCTATTCACACATTGCATCATAATTGCGAGAGAGCTACCCCTGAGGACTGCGGCAAGCCAGAGACACAGATTACGGCAAGCTTTCTCATTGATTTTTTCACTGGTGAATTATTACCATTGACTCCTTCTTACTTTTACAGCAAATCACTATCTGATTGAAACTTTACTGAGCACTTGCAAATTATGGCAGACCCATAAATAGAAAAAGGATCAAACTTCTCAACGAAAATCAACTGGTACTAAACCACCTCTTGGAAATGGTTTTATAAACATTGCTGAGAGATGGAGCAGTACTTTCCATGTGTGACTCATCACACATATGAGACAGAAAATGTTGTGCTCACTAATGTCTAAAACTGTTAAAGAGAGTGCATGAATAAATAGCATCAAAAACCATATAACTCCATTAGAAATAATACGAAACTGTCACAGAGGCACAAATGTGAAAAAATATAGATATCTATATACTGTATATACATGACGTATCATAGAATGTTATCTTGAATTGAAGTGCCTGCATCTATGCTCAACTTTAAAAAGGGGTTGGATACATTTTGAGTAAGAAGGGAACTCAGGGTTATCCTGGATAATTAGAGAGGGAATATTGATCTAGGGAGGAGTCCAATTAAAAGGATCTGGGGTCAGGAAGGATTTCTTTTTCCATTTGAGACAATTTACAATGTTTACATTTTGTTTTCTGTTTGCCTTCACCTGGATCAATTAACAATTAATACACACATTGCAGATCAGAAAACTCAATTACTATGTAACTATGTAATAATATAAAGTGTACTAGCGAATTGCCCGTCAAAAAATGACAGCAATGAAATTGTAAATGAGCTAATGCTGTTTGGTGTATAATAATACATTAATAAATTAATATACTTTACCTATTTTGAAGTAATATATGCAGGAAGCATTGTGTTGAAGAGCTGACAATCTGTTTTGATGTTGGTGGAGCATTAGTGCTGTGGAGCTGCTGTGTAAGTGTGATGAATGTGTGCAGTGTAATAGTGTGCGTGCCCGAGACCAAACCGTTAGCGTAGCTGTGTACTTCCGCATTGTTGTAAAATGGCGGGTAATGTGTGGTATGCGTCTTTGCGGAATATCCGTAGGTCTTTTGTGGTGTTTTGCGTGTTTCTTGTGGTGTTTTGCGTGTTTCTTGTGGTGTTTTACGTGTTTACAGTGCTGTAGCCTCGTTTTCGTTTTGTTCGGCGGCCATTTTTTCTCTCGCTTAGAGAATTTTTTAGTGTCTAAACTCTTTTGAGGTGTAACTTCATTTTTTGAGGTCCTCGGTGCTCCCTCTTGCTGTAGGTAAGCTTTTTATGTATGTTTTCATTTTTTCATGTTTGCGGGTTACAGACGATTTTTGCGAGGTTGTAATGTGTGGTAACGTGTGTCGTATGTTGTTTGCGTTCCGAAATAAAGTTTGCAAGGGTTGCAGTTGCTGGCATGGAGCGCATTCGGCGCGGTGTGTCGTATGTTGTTTGCGTTCCGACGTAAAGTTTGCGAGGGTCGCAGTTGCACTGGGGCCCTCGCTACGCGAGCCCGCAAGCGTTAGCAACAACTCGTATGCTCACAACTTATATAATAATTAACACATAGCAGGGAGAAAGTGTACGTATTCTTCAATATATTGTAATCCACCTTAAGTGAACAGAAGAGGAGAGAGGCAGGGGTGGGGCTTGTTCTGAATGCTTGTCCCAGAGGATACAGGATCTGATGGGATACTGAATCTCTTACTACAGTAGCACTGCAGGAGATAATTTACACATAGCAAAGAAAAAGTGCATGTATGCTTCAATATATAGGAATCCACCTTAAGTGAACAGAAGAGGAGAGAGGCCCCTGCGTGATGTCATTAACATATGACGGCCGCTCACAGGAAGAAGACATGCTGCTAGGGAGAGAAGGTGCTTGCATCAGAGTAAGGAGAGAGGGGAAAGGAGAGGGGGGGGGAGAAGGAGGATAAGGTGGAGGGAGGAGGATGATAAAGGGTGAGGAGGAGGATGATGCGGGGAAGGAGGGAGGATGTTGTCAAACTGGGAGTTGTCATCCTGCAAGGCCGCAAGTGTGACGACAACTCGCAGTTAGACAATTATAATATGTGATGCTTGCTAATGCCAGAAGCTTGCCAGGAAAAATGGGTAGGTTAGAAATATTAGCAGTTAATAAGAAATGGGATTTAATAGGCATTACTGAAATGTGGTGGGATGAATCCCATGACTGCACTGTTAATCGGGATGGTTATAACCTATTTAGGAAATATTGGGGCAATGGTAAAAGAGAAGGAGGGATTTGTAAAGTTGTGCA
The DNA here is from genome assembly GCA_027410445.1 of Discoglossus pictus. Lineage (NCBI taxonomy): Eukaryota > Metazoa > Chordata > Amphibia > Anura > Alytidae > Discoglossus > Discoglossus pictus. The sequence goes on along the minus strand of CM050167.1, from coordinate 113,678,487 downwards.
TCTGGGAAGGAAAAATAGATATGCAATTTATAATGTTAATGGAGCAAATCTAGGGGTATCCGATATTGAAAGGGATTTGGGAGTACTTGTGGACAACCACCTAGGTAACAGTGCTCAATGCCAAGCTGCAGCTGCAAAGGCAAATAAAATATTAGCATGTATCAAGAAGGGTATCGAAGCAAGGGAAGCAAATATAATTCTGCGACTATATAAATCTCTAGTACACCCTCATTTGGAATATGGAGTACAGTTTTGGCCAACACTTCATAAAAATGACATTTTAGAGCTGGAAAAGAGAAAGGCTACAAAGCTAATAAGGGGAATGGAGGGGCTAAGTTATGAAGAAAGACTAACTAAATTTAACTTATGTTCTTTACAAAAAAGCAGTCTAAGAGGAGATATAATTACATTATATAAATACATCCAGGGTCAGTATAAAGCTTTGTCAAGTGAGATTTTTGTGCCAAGAGATTTTCAACTGACACAAGGACATCCTTTGAGGTAAGAAGTAAAAAGATTCCACCTTACAGAAATAAAAGGGTTCTTCACAGTAAGGGTGGTTAATCTGTGGAATTCTCTACCAAAGGAGGTGGTGACAGCGTATTCAATAGATAACTTTAAAAAGATTGAATATTTTTCTAAATAAAAAGGGCATTCAGGGTTATTCTGGTTAATTAGTGAGTATTTATCCTTGGAGGAATCCGATCACCAGTATCAGGGGTCAGGAAGGAATTTTTCCCCCTTTTGAGACAATTGGCAAGGTTTCACTTGTTTTTTTACTGTTTGCCTTCCTCTGGAACAATTAACAATTAACAATGAATCCATATATTGCAGATCACAGGAGATCTTAAAAGGTTGAACTTAATGGACTAAAAGTTTTTTTTCAACCACAATTACTATGTAACTATGTAATAATCTGTGCTGTCTCTCTCTGTGCTGTTTCTCTGTGCTTTCTCTCTCTCTGTGCTGTCTCTCTCTGTACTGTGTCTCTCTCTTTCTGAGGTTTGTAATGTGTTATTATGCAGCTTGCTGAGGTGTGTGGTGTGTGGTGGCCCTTGCTGTGTTGTGTGGCTTGTTCTCTCTTATGTTGAAGAAAAAACATATCCACATTCTACTCCATAACCCAGTCATGATACCAAAGTACAGAGGCCTCTGATTTTCTTCACTTTATTTGGACACGCGTGGATCAGCAACAGAATAGCATTCACAATGGCTGCTGCTGACAACAAATATATACAAATCATAACCTTTTACAGTAGTTCCACATACAGAAAATGGTACATTCCATTATAACCTTCTAGAAAATGGTAAATTTTACCACCTCCTATTTCTAGACCAGTAAAATAACACACAGCTCGTGACGTGAGCCATTTAGACATTGAAGCCTTCCTAGCATGCAGGACATAGGCAATGATCGCCGAAGGTGTTCATTGCCCTGCGATCCTAACGAAACGAGGCAAGCAGTTGAGGCATTGAAGCACGTGGGACTTAGGCTGAAATAAGCACCAAAGGTGCTTCTGCGAGCCTTGTGAAGCGAGGTGAGCAGTTGAGGCATGCGGGACTTAGGCTGCAAACAGTTGAGGAACACTGGACTTACTTAGGCTTCAAGCAGTTGAGGAACGCAGCCTAAGTAAGGAAAAAATCCGATCTCTGTATCTCGGGGGCAAAAAAATCCAACCTCTAAAAAATAAAAAGTTAACGGACGAACCATGGAAATCAAAAAAGACTAAAAACACAAAAAATAAAATACACTCACACACAGCACAGGGGAAGAGCCAGGAAGCCTGGGAGTGAGGTTGCATGCGATTTTGAGCCTTATTTGCTGTGTTTCATCACTCAAAAATCTGCTAAGCAAGAAAAAAATGGCAGACGAAAAACATAAAAAAAGCTGAAACTTGATAAAAACGAGGCTGAGCAAAGCCAGGCACGGGGGACTTAGAAAAAACACAACAGCAAAGACATTAACACTTAAACGAACAATGCCAGGGACGCGGGAGTTAGAAAATACAAAACGTCAAAGACACTGCAAGCAGTTGAGGAACGCGGGACTGAAGGAAAAAAATCCGACCTCGGAATCTCAGGGGCAAAAACATCTGAGCTCGGAAAAATAAGAAGGTAACGGCCAAATCACGGAAATAAAAAAAGACGAAAAAAATGAAAAAAAAACGAAAAAAAGTTTATAAAATAAATTAAAAGACACTCACACACAGCAGAGCCAGGAAGCATGGGAGTGAGGTTGCAAGCGATTTTGAGCCTTATTTGCCGTGTTTCCTCCATTGAAAATTGGCTAAGCAAGAAATAAGATGGGGGACAACAAAACGTAAAAAATTCTGAAACTGGATGAAAAGGAGGCTGAGCAAAGCCAGGCACACTGGACTTAAAATGAGTGAAATACACTTATGGCAAAAACAGTAACACTTACACGAACAACGCCAGGGATGCGGGAGTTCAAAAATGCACAACGGCAAAGACACTAACACATACACCAACAATACACGCCACACAAACATTCAGCAGACGCACAGGGGAGAAACACACAGGGAAGGGACAGGGGAGAGATGCTGGAAAGAGACACATGGCATTCCCAAGCACAAAACTTGCAGGTTAATGAACCCTGCAGTGAGCGGCCCGTACAGTAGGCGGGAGGAAAGGGGCGATGAGCGCTGAAGGTGCACAGAGAAGCAAGAGCATCACATTGTGTGGCAAACAGCATTGCCTGGCTTACAAGTCGCTAGTTATTAATATTTTCCAATCCAATAAAAGATGGAACATGTAGTTAGCACGCATCAACCATGCCTTATATTTCACATTATCTGCGCACAACATCCTTAAGTTGTAATATCTACGCATAGGTCAAGTTGTTGATCATCCTTGGCTTTGGCCTTGTGGACTGCTGGAGTACATTTTGTTTAGACTTTAGGAGTTGTTGATGGCTGGGCCGCATGGCAGTATTCCAACATGATAATGACCCAAAAAACACCTGCAAGACTACCACTGCCTTGCTAAAGAAGCTGAAGGTAAAGGTGATGGACTGGCCAAGCATGTCACCAGACCTAAACCCTATTGAGCATCTGTGGGGCATCCACAAACGGAAGGTTGGGAGTACAAGGTCTCTAACATCCATCGGCTCTATGATGTCATCATGGACTTGACACTTTGGGCCCAATTTGGACATTTCCACTTAGGGGTGTACTCACTTTTGTTGCCAACGGTTTAGACAATAATGGCTGTGTGTTGAGTTATTTTGTGAGGACTGCAAATTTACGCTGTTACACGGGCTGTACACTTACTGCTTTACTTTGTAGCAGCGTGTCATTTCTTCAGTGTTGTCACATGAAAAGGTATCACATATAATAGTTGTCAAAATGCGAGTCGTCGTCGCGCTTTGCGAGCTCGCGAAGGGGGAAGCAGTTCTGGCCGCAAATTTGCAGAGGTGGAGGCTCCAACGTCGGCTGCAATGAGCCAAAGACTCATTGCAGGCCGCAAATGGGGACCGTCGCGAAGAGAGGGGACGCATTTGTGGAGGTGGAGGCTCTACGGCGCCTCACTAAAAAAAATAACCCAGAAAAGCTAGACTTTGAAAACAAAAACCACGCTGCGGGGCTTAGAAAAAAAATATATACAACCCGCAGGACTTAGAAAAAAAACAATAACGTGGAATGAGGAAATACGGACTTAGACAAAAAAGATTACAACCCGCGGAACTTAGAAAAATTCAAAATTACGAGGTCCCAAAAAAACTAAGTTAACAGCCCCAAAAACGTACATCAAAAAACACCCAAAACACAGAAAAATAAAAAAAATCATCACACCCAGCACAGGGAGACAGCCAGGACGTCTTGGTGTGAGTATGTACGCGAAATAAAAAATGAAAACAAGGCTATATGACCCCGAAGAGCAGAAAATACTGACAAGGATGATTACAACCCGCAGAACTTATAAAAAAAAAAATACGAGGTCCCAAAAATACAAACTTAACGGCTGAAACGCGTACATCCAAAAACAACAAAAACACTACAAAATACAAACAGAACATTAAAAAAAAATCACACACAGCATGGGGGAACAGCCACAACACCTGCCAGCGAGAAAAAAAATGCAGGACGAAAATAAATTGTATTGCCCCGTCATTTTTCACGGGCAAGTCGCTAGTAATAAAATATTTACAAAAATGTGAGGGGTGTACTCACTTTTGTGAGATACTGTATATACTAAATAATGTATGGATATTTGTACTTCTCCACAACACTTACTCTTTGCTGTGTGTCTCTTTCTCTCTCTTTGCTGTCTGTCTCTATCCCTGTATACTGTCTGTCTGTTTGCAGTCTGTCTGTGTGCAGTTTGTCTGTGTGTGGTCTGTCCGTATGCTGTCTCTCTGTGCTGTCTCTCTCTGCTGTGTCTCTCTCTCTGAGGTATGTAATGGTGGCTATTATGCTGCTTGCTTTTTGTCTGTGTGCTTCCTCTCTGTGCTGTCTCTCATCTGTGCTCTCTCTCTGTGCTGTGTCTCTGTGCTTAGTCACTCTATGCAGAGCACATAGAGACAGACAGCGCTGTCTCTCTCTCTCTTCTCTCTGCGCTGTCTGTCTCTATGTGCTCTGTCCCTCTCTTTGCTGTCTGTCTATGTTTGTGCTCTCTGTGCTGTATTGTCCTCTCTCTGTGCTGTCTCTCACTTTGCGTTGTCTCTCTCTGTTGTATGTCTTTCTCTCTTTGTGGTCTCTCTCTCTGTGATGTCTCTCTCTCTCTTTTCTCTGTGCTCTGTCTCTCTCTTTGCTGCCTGTCTCTCTTTGTGCTCTCTATCTCTCAGTGCTGTCTCTCTCTCTGTGTTGTATGACTCTCTCTTTGCTGTCTCTCTTTCTGTGTTTTTTCTCTCTCTCTGTGCTCTGTCTCTCTCTTTGCTGTCTGTCTCTCTGTGTGGTCTTTTTCTCTCTGTGCTGTCTGTCTCTTTCTATCTGTGCTGTCTCTCTCTTTGCTGTCTGTCTCTCTGTGCTGTCTGTCTTATATATATATATATATATATATATATATATATATATATATATATATATATATCAGTCATCTATATTAGTACACCATCTATTTGCAATCACCAAACAAACTTGTACAAAAAACAGATGCTCTGAAGTACTCACTATTATTATTATTTTAATTGTATAGAAGAATGAGGCACAATAAACTGTGCATATTACGGTTATTAAAGGGATAGGTACACCCCCAACAAAACTCAATAACAGTAGTGATCATCACCACAGTACGGATGTCGATCATCTACGTCCCCGGGGCCGAGGACCAGCACCGGTCTGTGGCCTCTGTTCAGCGGGGCCATATGTGTCACCAGCAACCCCCTCCTCTCCCAGCAGCCCCCGCCTCTTACTTCATCACTGTGGTCCCTGGTCCGGTTGTCTCATTAGTCAGAGGCTGGATTAGTCAGAGGCTGGACAACAGTGAACAAGTAAGATAAGGGGGCTGCTGGGGGGGAGTGGTGCTGCAGGGGAGTTATGGGGCTGCTGGGGGGTGAATAAGACTGCCGGGGGAGTTGGGGGCTGCTGGGGGGGGGGTTATGGGTCTGCTGGGAGGGGGTAAATGGTGCTGATGTGGGGTTGTGGGTATGCTGGGGGGCTGAATGGTGCTACTGGGGGTTTGGGAGCTGAATGGGGCTTCTGGGGGGTGAATGGTGCAGCTGTGGAGCTCCATGGGGTTGCTGAGGGGCTAAATGGTGCTACTGGGGGATGAATGGGGCTAGTGGAGGTGAGTGGTGTTACTGGGGTTATGGGACTGTTGGGAGGGGGTAAATGGTGCTGCTGTGTGGTTGTGGGGCTCTGGGGGGGCTGAATGGTGCTACTGCGGGGGTTGGAGGCTGAATGGGGCTGCTGGGGCTGAATGGGGCTGCTGGAGGTCAATGGTGCTGCTGGGGGACAGCGGGGTTGTATTGGGCTGCTGAGGGGCTGAATGGTGCTACTGGGGGTTGGGGGCTGAATCGGGCTGCTGAGGGGTAGAATGGTGCTACTGGGGGGTTGGGGGCTGAATGCAGCTGCTGGGGGTGAATGTGGCTGCTGGGGGTGAGTGGTGTTGCTGGGGGTTATGGGGCTGCTGGGAGTGGGGTAAATGGTGCTGTTGTGGGGCTGCTGGGTGGCTGAGTGGTGCTACTGGGGGGTTGGGGGTTGAATGGGCCTGCTGGGGGGTTGGGGCTGAATGGGTCTGCTGGAAAGTGAATGGAGTTGTTGGGGTGGTGAATGGTGCTGCAGGGGTGGTGAATGGTGCTGCTGGGAGGTGAATGGTGCTGCTGGGGGGTTATGGGGTCGAGTGGAGCTGCTGGGGTGGCTGAATGGTGCTACTGGGGGGGTTGTGGGCTAAATGGGGCTGCTCGGGTGTTGGGGGCTGAATGGTGGTGCCGGGGTGCTTCATGGTGGTGCTCAGGGTCTGAATAGCACTGCTGGGGGGTTGTAGGGTTGAATGGTGCTGCTGGGGGGGGGGGGAGTAGGAAGGAGTGTACTGCACTACAGAAAAGGAACATGTTAGCATAAAATATGTTTTATATTTTTCAATATATATATATATCACATATATAGTTGTGAGCGTACGAGTTGTTGCTAACGCTTGTGGGCTCGCACATAGCTAGGGCCGCGTGCGAGGGCCTCAGTTGCTGGCATGGAGCGCCGAAGGCGCTCATTGCCAGCAACTGCGACCCTCACAAACTTTACGTCGCAACGCAAACAACACGACACACCAACTAAGACCCTTGCAAACTTTAGCTCGCAACGCAAAAAACATACGAGACACGTTACCACACATTACGACCTCGCAAAAAAAGTCCGAAACTCGAGAACATGACAAAATTCAAAACACAAATACACACAGCACATACATAAAAAGCTTACCTACAGCAAGAGGAAGCATCCAGCACCTCAAAAAAACAACTTACACCTTCATTTAACTAAAAATAAAAGAGTTTAGACACTAAAAAATTCGCTAAGCAAGAGAAAAAATGGCCGCCGAACAAAACGAAAACAGGCTACAGCACTCTAAACACGCAAAACACCACAAGAAACTCGCAAAACACCACAAACGACCTACGGATATTCCGCTAAGACGCATACCACACATTACCCGCCATTTTACGCCAATGCGGAAGTACACAACTACACTAACGGTTTCCTCTCGCGCACACACACACTATTACACTGCACACATTCATTACGCTTACACAGCAGCTCCACAGCACTAATGCTGCAGCAACATCAAAACAGATTGCCAGCTCTTCAACACAATGCTTCTAAATAGGTAAAGTATATTCATTTATTAATTGTATTATATATTTCAGTAGTATACACAAAACACCATTAGCTACCTTACAATTTCATTGCCGTCATTTTTTGACGGGCAATTCGCTAGTATATATATATATATATATATATATATATATATATATATATAAAAAAAATAAAAAGTACATATGTGTTCACATTTGAATATCTAAAGCAAGTTAAAAAAAACTGCTTCCAGCTCAGAGTTCCGAGAAAAACAGTTATTACACTGCATTCTGGGAAGTTGAGCCAGGGCACACAAATGTGCCCACAGATGCCTCGCTCTTCATTCCGTAGCTATTATCAAACATGGCTTCCTTTAAGCTTATGCATGCTGTATTACACAGCTTTAATGAAAAGCCAAGGTTGGAATAAACACAGGCTGAGTATCCAATCCATGTACAGCTGTTTCAAGCTTACTGGCTATCAGCAGCATGGAGCGGGATCTTAGCCTGTGTTGTGGAAATTATGAGTAGGTAGTTCCCCACAACAATCATTTATAATATGGTGTGCAAAAGAGCGATAGAAGCCCTCAACCGTAAAGTAGTACAGTAAATAAAAAGTACATCTGTGTTCACATTTGAATGTCGAAAGCAAGTTAAAAAAACTGCTTCCAGCTCAGAGTTCCGAGAAAAACAGTTATTACACTGCATTCTGGGTAGTTGAGCCAGGACACACAAATGCGCCCACAGATGCCTCGCTCTATATATATATGGCACTGGAGGTGGGCAAGCTAAAGCATTTTTTGCCCCTCCTCCTTGGGGGGCCCAAAAGTTTTTTTTGCAGAATTCAGGTCTTGTATGCACCAATATGAGAATTGAAATTACAATTGATTATAGAAAGTGGAAACATTTTGCCATAATAACATTAATTACCAATTAACATAAGTTTAGTGACATGCAAAAATATGTTTAGAGTCATCAAATGCAAGAAGGGATGGGTATACAGGATGATGTCTAATATCCTTAAACATTATTGTTAAGTAATTGTTATGTGTGTTCATGTCCCAAATCAGTAGCTATGAGAAACACATGAAAACATCAATAACCAAACACCAAGTACCAAAATACCATTGATTATTATATCCAGGGCACAGTCATAAACTTATCCGACAGTGCTTTAATATCATGGGTGTTGTGTATGAGGATCTAAGAGGACAAGAGAATGGCAAAACAGGAAAAGCATAAAGGGTTAAAAGTAATGCTGTATTGTAAAAAAAAATATGCTTAGCATCCATTAGAGCCACATGTGGTTATTACACCACAGTGACCATAATCAGATGAAAGAAAGTCTCATAAATCAACACTCCATATAAAAGGAACAAGTAATGTGCATAGCACATACATCAGGTAAAATTCAGTTCCATACATACCGTTTGTAAAAAAAAAATCAAAAATGGAGGAAAAAAATCTATCTAACAAAATATGTATGTATAGTACAGTGATAAATACTTTAATTGTAACAATAAACCAACTTACCTGAACTTCATCGACAAGCAGTGCAGACTATTATGTATTTGTCATGAGAAATCAGTTGCCATGACCATTAATAATGATGTGGCATCTCACAAGGAATGCTTACCTGTGACAACAGTCAGTGGGCCAAGAGTACTGTCACCATCTCTACATGTTATTGTTTATCCACAATGATATCACATGCATCTGGTATTCAGGTATTATCAGAGTATAACTGATTGTTATGATATGATGATGTATGAACATGTGCCCATTAATACTGAGAGGAGACAAAGGTCAGCAGCCACAATGTCTGTTACTTACATCAAACAAAAGTATATTTTCTCATGACATGATTAACTAATGCATGTATTAATGCTGGCTTTGATTAACATACCATTGTTGGACTTTGCTAGTACTAAACTATATCTGCATTGGTGTTATTTCAACTTAACAACAATCATGTGTTCTAGAACATGATATATAATTAATGGCTTGTGAGATCAAGCCAATGTGCATCTTGTGCCTGTAAGTACAAATGTACAGCCTGTATGTGCCTGTAAGTAACAATCTGTATCCTGTATCATGTGCCTATAAGTGCCAATGTACAACCTCTCTGTGACTGTAAGTGCCAATCTGCATCCTGTGCCTGTATGTGCCAATGTTCAGCCTGTGTCTGTAAGTGCCAATCTGCATCCTGTGCCTGTAAGAGCCAATGTACAACCTGTGCTTAAAAGGACCAAAGTGCAACCTGTGCCTAAAAAAAACAAGGTTCCAAGCAATAACCTATGATCACCACAATCCCACTGGGCCTCTCAGTACAGTATCTGAGTGTAAATGTTTTTTTTTTTTCTTTATGTCTGTTTAGTTTTATGTTTTTGTGTCAGAAAACAAAACCACCAGTTCTAACTAATGTGGGGTCCGGGACAAATAGTTTCAACCTGTTTGGAACTCTTCCGGCTGTCTGGAATTGATTAAGGATGAGAACCAAGGTACCACCATATTTACTGTGTGAGCTGATGCTGAAGGGTGCTCGGAAAACGCAAAAAAAATAGCACCCTTTCCCATCCTAGCTCGGCCACTGGCATGAAGTGAATGGAAGGGAAGTGGGGTGGCGGGGGCGAAAGAAGCGGGAGAGAGAGTGAAGGGAGGGGTAAAAGATAGAGAGGAGAGAGAAAATGAAGGGGGGGAGAAAGGGAGGAGGAGAGAGAGAGTAAAGGAAGGGGAAGAGTGGGAGAGAGAGGAGGGAGGTAGAGGGAGAGAGTGGGGAAGATAGAGAGAGAGGAGGGAGAAAGAGGGAAGAGAGATAGAGTGTGAGAAAGGGAGAGGAAGAGTTAGAGAAGGGGAAGCAAGAGAGTAGGGGGAGAAGGAAAAAAGAGTGGGAGGGAGAGACGTGAGGAAGAGAGAGGAGGGAGAGGCAGAAGGAGATAGAGTGAAGTGGAGAGAAGGGGGAAGGAGAGAGAGAGAGAAAGGAGAGAGAGATAGAGGAGGCAGAAAGAAAGAGGTAAAGATAGAGAGGGGAAACAGAAGGTGGGAGTGAAGGGGGAGAGAGAGAGAGGGAGGGGAGAGAAAGGGAGTCAGAAGGTGGGAGTGAGGAAGAGAGAGAGAGGGAGGGGGAGAGAGAGGGAGTCAGAAGGTGGAAGTGAGCGAAAGAGAGAGAAAGGAGAGAGAGACAGAGGGAGAGAGAGGAGGGCCGGAGAGACAGAAGGGGGGAGGGGAGGGAGGGAGAAACAAAAGGGGAGTAAGAGAGACAGAGAAAGAGAGACAGAGAGAGAGGGTGGAGAGAGAGGTGAGAGAGAGAGTGGAGGGAGAGACAGAAGGGAGTGAAAGAGGGAGAGAGAGAGGGGATGGAAGGAGAGAGAGGAGAGGGAGAGAGGGGTGGGATGGAGACAGGGGTATAGAAACCAAAGTAATTCTGGGGGGATACAGCTCACTTGATGCACAGAGCACTTAACAGCTTCTATATGCATACATAAACACAATGAAAATCTGCGGGGGTATTTGTCCCCCTCATCCACCCCCCAGTTCCTACACCCTTGGATGTAGAGAGAAAGAGACTGAGAGAGAGAACGGAAGACATAGAGAGAAGGTGTGAGTGAGAGAAGGGGGAGAGAGAGGAGGGGGGTGAGAAAGAGACAAGGGGATATATATATATATATATATATATATATATATATGTATATACTATAGTTATATAGTTACATAGTATTTGAGGTTGAAAAAAGTTTTTTAGTCCATCAAGTTCAACCTTTTACGATCTCCTTTGATCTGCAGTATTCTGATTAATTATCACTGATATAATGAGTGTAAGTGTGCAATGCTCCATGAGAATACACACTTACGCTGCCGTGGACACAATGTGCAGCTTTAGCGGTGCGCGCGAGTGCGCACCAAGTGTGGCAGGAGTCATGCTAGGCTTTAGCCGCGCACGTGCCATATGCGGCATTAGCCATGGCTTTGGGAGGAGGGGGGAGGAGAAGAGACACAGGGGAGGAGAAAGACACAGAGGAGGGGGGAAGACACAGGGGAGGGAAAGGGAAAGACACAGGGGAGGGGGAAAGACACAGGGGAGGGAGGGCAAAGAAACACAAGGGAGGGGGGCAAAGAAACATAGGGGAGGGGTGGCAAAGAGACATAGGGGAGGGGGAAAGAGACACAGGGGAGGGGGGCAGAGATACGGGGAAGACACATGGGACAGGGGGGAAGACATATGGGGGAATATATATATATATGTATATACTATAGTTATATAGTTACATAGTATTTGAGGTTGAAAAAAGTTTTTTAGTCCATCAAGTTCAACCTTTTAAGATCTCCTTTGATCTGCAGTATTCGGATTAATTATCACTGATATAATGAGTGTAAGTGTGCAATGCTCCATGAGAATACACACTTACGCTGCCGTGCACACAATGTGCAGCTTTAGCGGTGCGCGCGGTTGCGCACCAAGCGTGGCAGGAGTCATGCTAGGCTTTAGCCGCGCACGTGCCATATGCGGCATTAGCCATGGCTTTGGGAGGAGGGGGGAGGAGAAGAGACACAGAGGAGGAGAAAGACACAGAGGAGGGGGGAAGACACAGGGGAGGGAAAGGAAAAGACACAGGGGAGGGGGAAAGACACAGGGGAGGGAGGGCAAAGAAACACAAGGGAGGGGGGCAAAGAAACATAGGGGAGGGGTGGCAAAGAGACATAGGGGAGGGGGAAAGAGACACAGGGGAGGGGGGCAGAGATACGGGGAAGACACATGGGACAGGCGGGAAGACATATGGGGGAAAGAGACACAGGGGAGGGGGAGGAGATACAGAGAAGAGAGTTGGGGGAAGAGACACAGGGGAGGGAGGAGGGGTGGAAGAGACACAAGGGAGGGGGCAGAGACACGGGGGAGACACACAGGAGAGGGGGGAGAGACATGGGGAAAGAGATAAATGGGAGGGGGGAAGAGATACAGGAGAGAGTGGGGGAAGAGACACAGGGGAGGGGGAGAGACACAGGAGAGGGGGGGAGAGACACAGCGGAAGGGGGTTGGGGGGAAAAAAGACTAGCTAGTTATATATTGTATAAGATTTGCACCGGTGGGGTCGTGTGTTCAGGGATAGCCCTGGGCGGCAAAAGTTGTAGCTACGCCATTGCCTTCTAGCCATCATCTCCTTGATCAATCTCTCCCACTCGTTTTACTGTACAGTTACTACAGCCTTCCCTACAAATCCCCTGTGGTCCTGGAGACTAACAGGATACTAACTTATTTTTTCCCTTTGTTCTAGGCTTTCCAGGGGGTATTGGATGAGATCAGAAGTGAAGACACTCTGTCTCATAGTTACGTGACCCTACATCTGTCCCTGCCTCTTTAGGTATATGTTCCTTTAAGATCTATTGGGGTGTCCTAATACTGGAGCTCCATTTTCTCATTAACGGGACCTAGTGACTCCCTATGTGTGCACCCTACCCTACCATCCGTTACCCCGAGGGGCCCAGTTGTTAGGTGCACTATTCCTAGAGGGGCCCAACTATGTACCTCCCCTAGCCAGATACTATGATGGCACATAATCAGTGGTGTATTGAGTTATGGTTGGAGTAAGAAGACAGGGATTATTCACTATCCAGTCAAGGATTCCATATGTTTTCTATTTTGTCCAGTCAAGGCTTCCATAGGTTTTCTATGTTGTACCGCTCATAGACTGTTCATGGGTTAAAGGTATGAATAGTAGACTTTGCTGTTAGACACATTGACCCCCTTCCCATGAGCTCTGTTTGTCGAGGTAATTACCTAATTGTTGATTTAACAATGGATTACCAGCTCCATGACAGTGTTATTCACTCCTTACAGTCCACTGAAGTCCATGAAGCATGATTAGAAACTGGTATCCTGCTGGTGACCCTTTTTGACAGCTCTTTTTGACAACTTACTATTTTGCAAGCTAATTAGATTAATCTTTACAGTGATACAAACCATCATTTTGACGTAAGAACAATAGAGGTTAAACAAGTGTTGTTACCCTATTCATAACTAAATATCCATTAACTTCTGATGTTATGCCAGCCCTCCCTGACATAGATTGAAGCCACTCAACTGAGCATACTTGTGCTCTGTAGCTCAACATACCCAGGGAATCCCGGGGAAATTATTTAACTTCCTGGGGAAAATGCACTATTTTGAGCCCAAACACGACTAGGTACATCCCTACATCAATAAATGAACATAATGAAGTAAAACACGCACAAAAACTCATAACATGGCCTATACAGTACAACATCCTGCACGTAATCCCTAATAAACAACATGGCTGCCATAGTCCAGGTATCCAGGAATAGTAGTCCATCCACATCAGCCCAGGCCCCTGCCAGACCAGTAGTCCCAAAGTCTTAGGGTCCCCCTGGGCATCACATATGTATATTAGGTGTTATCAGTATTTATGTGTCTAGTAAATTAAGTGTACAGTAATTATCTGATATGATTAAAATAAATACAAACTTGCACTCCCAGCTTTCAGTTCTGCTCAGCTCAAGGACCTGTGTGCTAATTTGGAAAAATCTACAGCACAGTCAACGATGCGGTGGCAATCTCGCAAATATATATCTCTCTGAGTCAATCACTATTCCATTTGTGTTTTCTATTGGCTCCTATAGCTGTGGCGCAGCAGGAAAATCTGTATTATTGCACTGATTGGTGTAACTTTGCAAGCTTCAGGGAATCCTGCTCCCTCAATATTATTGAGGAGAGCTTGGTTTACGGATGCCTGGTGGGATCCATAATATTGCAAGAGAAATGCATTGAATACATATGTCGTTAGGGAATAAATCTCCCGCAGCGGAATTTATGTAGCAATGAAATTTGTGTTGCTCGAATAGAATAGGACTCTATGTTAGCTTTCATTATGTGGCCAAATAACTTGGATACAATTTGTTTCATGCAAATCTCTAGTAAGAGTTTACAGTATGATTAATAGTGCACTGTTTTAAATAACCTAATATTTTTTTTCTCGCTACTCTAGTAACTCTGACATATCTGTCAATTTACATGAGACAACACTTCTAAAAAATGCTTCAAATTAAACCAAATAAAGGGCCAGTGTATGTAGTTTTCATGTTAAACTTATTTTTCTTTCACCATTAATTGACATTAAAAATATATATGCAAACAACAGCAAAGCAAATCTTTAGACATAAAATATTATTTAAAGCAGCACAGTTCACTGGGCACATGGGGGGAGCATGGAGTGTAAATAAGGATGTGAGTAGACCTTCAATAAAGACACAGAATTAGGGGAGAAAGGGAGCGAGAGATACAGAGAGAGAGAGACTAAGATAGAGAATGAGTGAGAGAGTGACTGAGAAACATACAGAGAGACTGAGAGACACTCAGGTGAGAGAAACAGAGTGAGAGACAGAGTAAGAGATTTGTGAGAGAGACAGACTGAGAGAAATAAACTGTTAAGAAGAGGAACTGGTTGGACTGGCCAATTAATTGATCCCAACAGTTAGGTCCTCCACTCTGTGTAATGGTGCTAGGGATTCCCTGAATGGGTGCTTGATTCATCATCTGGACACGATGACAGTTAGTAAGTGACTGTCCCATGCACTGAATTGGAAATAGTGTTAATGCATCATGTTTCCTCACTATGTCTCAAGCACACAGCAATAAAAAGAGAATCAGTATTGGGTATTAATAATGTTACATAGTTATATAGTACATAGTTACATAGAAACTGAGGTTTAAAAATGTATTTTAGTCCTTTTTAGATCTTTTCTGATCTGTATTATGGGGATTAATTGTTGATTGTTATTTGATCCAAAGGAAGGCAAACAGAAAAACAAATGTTCTGCTCCCATTACTCTGAACTCATGAGCCAAACAACATTAAGTCTCATGCAGAAGGCTGTTCACTTTTCATCTGTCTTTGTTGATGGCAAACCACAACACTACAATATTCCCCCTCATCAAATCTGCCATCAGAGAGAGAGACAGACACACCTAGAGAGACACAGAGAGACTGAGGGTGAGAGAAAAAGACTGAGACTAGGCTCTAACTACAATTATATCTAACTGTACTGTCCTGTATTGGGTCCCAAGTTTTCTGAAGACAACCATGATTATGGTACTGCAATCTCCCACCACCCCCTATTTGCATAACACTGTCTTTCATTCATAAAGATGATTCACCTGAGAAGACTGTCACAGCAAGTTGCTATTATTGCTGAAAAGTTGAGACAGAGAGCAGGTAGATGATCCTTCCTTCTTCCATATAACCCCTTCCTTCACTCCATCCCCTTCATGTGTGAATGAGCATCATATACTATTAATTACCTAAATTATAATATATCTTCAACAGTAGTTAAAAACAAATATCATCAACATAGTTGAGATTTGCTGTTTGAGTTAACACCACATGTCATGCGATTCCATTAATTTTAAGTTACAGGAATATCGATAATTTCAGCTACATAATGAGACAATATTTTCCTGTTAAGAAACATGGAAATTCTAACCCCTTCTATATTTGCTTACGTGGTATCCTATTATTAATCACATATATAGTTGTGAGCATGCGAGTTGCCAGCAACTGCGGACCTCGCAAAAAACAGACACGATACGACCAATTACGACCTTGCAAAAATCGGCCGCAACCCGCGCACATAAAAAAATGAAAAACACAATAAATACACACAACACATACATAAAAAGCTTACCCTACAGCAAGAGTAAGCATCCAGGACCTCAAAAACTGAAGTTACACCTCAATTTAACTCAAAATAAAAGAGTTGAGACACTGAAAAATTCTCCAAGCGAGAGAAAAAACGTCCGCCGAAAAAAACGAAAACGAGGCTACAGCAGTCTAAAGACGCAAAACACCACCAAACACCTACGGAATTGCCGAAAAAAACATATGAGATTCGAAAACAAGGACGCAACCCGCGAGACCCCAAACACATTAGAAACACAATAAATACACACAACAAACATATAAAAAGCTTACCCACAGCAAAGTGGTGCACCCAGGACCTCTGCAAGTGAAGTTACACCTCGATTTAAGTACAAATTTCAGAGTTTAGACACCCGAAAATCACCTAAGCGAGAGAAAAAATGGCCGCCGAACAAAATGAAAACGAGGCTAAAGGACCCTAAACACGCAAAACACCACCAAACAGCTACGAATATTGCGAAAAAGTCGGACGACATTTAAAACGAAGGACGCTAAATCAGCCACAGCCGCATACCACACAGTAGCCGACATTTTAGAACAATAATTTATACAATGCTGAAGTACACAGCTACGCTAACGGATTTGTCTCGCGCACGCACACTATTTTCACTCCACATATTCACCACGCTTACACAGCAGCTCCACAGCACTAATGCTGCAGCAACATCAAAACAGATTGCCAGCTCTTCAACAGAATGCTTCCTGCATATATTACTTCAAAATAGGTAAAGTATATTACTTTATTAATCTATTATTTATTTTATTATTATACACCAAACAGCATTAGCTCACTTACAATTTGATTGCCGTAATTTTTTGACGGGCAATTCGCTAGTATTATAATAATAGGGGTATCCTATTATTAATATTGTACACAAAAAATATTGCTTATATAGTAACTTATCCATCACCAATTCTTTGTTTGTAAATCAACATTATCTTGAGCAGAAAGATGCTCTTTTTGGCAGGTCAGAAAATCAATAACCTACGCTTGGCCTATAATTATCAAAAAATTTGGTTTGAAAGAAACAAATGCTTAAAAAATGACAATGTTGGTTCTTAAATAGTTAAAATATGACCAATTCCTAAAAAATATAGTACTGACTAAAATGTACTGAAATTAACTTGATATTGATAATAAGAGCAAGGAAAAATGATGACATGTCATAAACATCCTTGCCTTATATGTAACTAAGCTACAGAGGAAACCACCATGTTTATTTCTGCAGCAGGTGGGAAGGTAATTTGAATGCAGTGAAAACTCACATTGATACACATTGATACAGTTAGATTGTGTTAATTCAAAAGTATAGTAAGGTGACAGTTAATTCACATAGATCAAAATGACAATAATACAGTACAGAATAATTGCAAATAAAAATTCATTATAAAGTTTAGTTTTGTAAAAGAGCATGTGTATCTATCTACTACACACATATATATATATATATATATATATATAATTGAAGAGTGAAGCAGCCGTGAATGTCCAGTAATTTAGTAATTTAGTACTTATTAATCCATATACATATACATAGATTAATAATGAGTATTGCAATATAATTTGATACCTTTTGTATTGGACAAACGTCTTATTTATAATGATGAGCTTTTGAGAGGCTTAA
Organism: Discoglossus pictus; assembly: GCA_027410445.1. Taxonomy (NCBI): domain Eukaryota; kingdom Metazoa; phylum Chordata; class Amphibia; order Anura; family Alytidae; genus Discoglossus; species Discoglossus pictus. Next base: position 113,660,909 of record CM050167.1, on the reverse strand, counting down.
CCTCCCTTTATCAAGTCTCAAGCAATACTACATGAGATGGAACCATCCGTTTGAATAATAACAGCAGATAGAGTGGAAACAGCTTCTGACATCATCAGGTAAATACATATATGGGGAATAAACACAACATAGCAAAGGAAACATATATACACATATTATATACACATAGACATTAATATATACATGAAAAAACAGAGCACTGTAGTCATAGTTACATAGTTACATAGGGCCTCATTCAATTGCGATTTGGCCAATTGAATAGGGCTCTAAATAAGCACATAGCATATTTTTTTTAAAGAAGTTTTTAGTTAGTGAAAATCTTGCTTTTGGATAGATGCTTACTAACTAAAAACTTCTTTAAAAAAAATATGTTATGTGCTTATTTAGACCCCTATTCAATTGGCCAAGTTGCAATTGAATGAGGGCCATAGTAATTAAGGTTGAAAAAATACTTTCAGTCCATCAAGTTCAACCTGTTAAGATCTCCTCTGATCTGCAATATGCGGATAAGTTATTAATTAATTTGTTGATTAAATAATTATTAATAGTATAGTATTGGAGGATGAATAAAGAGTTAGTCCCTCAAGTTCAACCTTCTTAGATCTCTATTGATCTTTTTAATGTGCACTATTTATTATTAATTGTTAATTGATCCAGAGGAAGGCAAACAGAAAAAAAAAAACATTGAAACTTTGCCAATTGTCTCATAAGGGGAAAAAAAGCAAAATTCCTTCCTGACCCCAGAAACTGGCGATCAAATTTCTCCCTGGATCAATATTCCTTCGCTAGTTATCTAGGATAGCCTTGAATGCCCTCTTTATTCAAAAATATATCTAACCCCTTTTTGAAGTTGTCTATCGAATTCGCTGTTACCACCTCATTTGGTAGAGAATTCCACAGTTTAACCACCCTAACTGTGAAGAACCCTTTTCTTTGTTTAAGGTGAAATCTTTTTTCCTCTAACCTCAAAGGGTGTCCTCTTGTCAGTTGAAAATCTCTTGCTACAAAAAGTTCACTTGACAAAGCCTTATATTGACCCTGGATGTGTTTAAATAAGGTAATCATATCCCCTCGTAGACACCTTTTTTCTAGCGAAAATACGTTTAGTTTGGTTAGTCTTTATTCATAACTTAGCCCCTCCATTCCCCTTATTAGTTTTGTAGCCCTTCTCTGTACTTTTTTCATCTCTAAAATGTATTTTTTATGAAGTGGTTCCCAAAATTATACTCCATATTCCAAATTAGGGCATACTAGGTATTTGTATAGTGGCAGAATTATATTTGCTTCCCTTGCTTCTATACCCTTCCTAATACATGCTAATATTTTACTTGCCTTTGCAGCTGCTGCTTGGCTTTGAGCGCTGTTACCTAGGTGGTTGTCTAGAAGCACTCCCAAATCCCTTTCAATATCTGATACACCAAGATTTGCTCCATTAAGATTATAGATTGCATGGCTATTTTTTCTTCCCAAATGCATAACCTTACAATTATTTGTATTAAATCTCATCTGCCATTTAGCCGTCCATTTCTCTAATTTATGCAAATCCCTTTGTAGGGAAAGTACATCATTATCTGATTTTATTACCTTGCACAACTTAGTGTCATCAGCAAAAACGGAGACACTACTTTTGAGTCCAACTTCTATATCATTAATAAATATGCTAAAAAGGAGAGGACCTTGAGGAACCCCACTTATCACATTAGACCAATCAGTGTATGTTCCATTCACAACAACCCTTTGCTTCCTGTCTTTTAGCCAGCTCTCGATCCATGAGCAGATATTTACTGCAATTCCTGTATCCCTTAGTTTGCTCACTAGTCTTCCATGTGGCACTGTATCAAATGCCTATGAAAAATCTAAAAAGACTACATCCACTGAGTAGCCCTGATCCAATTTCCTACTAACCTCCTCATGAAAACTAATTAGATTGGTCTGACATGACCTTTCCTTCATAAATCCGTGTTGACTGCTACCTATGAACTTGTTCAAATAGATAGATTCTTGTATTCTGTCCCTTATTAACCCTTCTAAAAGCTTCCCAACTACAGATGTGAGGCTCACTGGTCTATAATTCTCCGGATTTGCTCTAGATCCCTTCTTAAATATAGGTATCACCTCTGCTTTTCTCCAGTCATCCGGTAGTGACCCTGCAGTGAGTGATATCTTTCCTGTTGGACAAACACCACACTTAGAGAGCTAAGTCTGTTATAGTATAAGAAGAAAAAAAATCACATGAAATTCTGATAATGTGTTAGAAAGCCCAAGTCTATATTAAGTCCTGTGTTTTTAGAGTTGAAGAATGTGATCATCTTTATTTCAAATGCTTTTCTCTCTTGGATGCTTTTAAATTTTAAAATTCTATTAGTTTAACAATAATATCAGGATATTATTATTATTATATTATTGTTAAACTAACAGAATATATCCTTACCCACAACGATTTTACTTTTAACCAAGATACCTACCTACAGATGATGGGGACTGCCATGGGTACCAAAATGGCTCCACAATACGCAAATCTATTTAAGGCCAATCTAGAAGAAACATTCTTATCTGTATCTATTTACAAACCATACAAATACTACCGTTACATAGATGATCTGTTCATCATCTGGACAGAAGGAGAAAGCAAACTCAAAGACTTTCATAATTCATTCAATACCTTCCATTCATTTACAAAACTTAAAATGGATTTCTCCACAGAACAGGTAAACTTTCTAGACACTACTATATCCATCACCAATGGCACTCTCCACTCATCTATATATAGGAAACCTACAGACAGATGTAATTACCTACACAGCTCCAGTTTCCATCCCTCCCACACCAAACAAGCCATCATCCATAGTCAAGCTATTAGATACCATCGGATTTGCTCAAACACTGGAGACCGTGATAAAAATTTAAAAACACTGTCTGAATCTTTCAAACAAAAGGGTTACAAACCCTGTATTATTACCCAAAAAATAACCACTGCCATCAAAATAACTCGAGAACACCTATTAAACTACAAAATAAAAGAAACTACTTCACGTATACCTCTAGTGACCACATACCATCCAATTTTAGACAAAATTCGGAAAATAATCAAAAATTTACAACCATTACTAATTGAAGATACTGAATTAAAATATATATTCCCAAAACCTCCCATCCTTGCATTTAAACAACCACCAAACCTGAAACAAAAACTTGTCAGCAGAAAATTGGCCAATGAACAACTGAATACAAAAAATGGAACTAAACCTTGTAACAAACGTGCCTGTAAATTATGCCAACCCAATTGTAATGATTATACAGCCACACATAACAACAAAACCTATAACATCAAAAGATTGTATTCATGTACATCGACAAATGTGGTTTATATGATACAATGCACTTTATGTGACACAGGCTGTTACATTGTGGAAACCGGCCAAATAATGCATTTAAGGATGAATTTACACAGGCATTCAATAAGAAAACATAATGAAGACAGTTATTGTAGCCCAGTAGGACACCATTTTGCCAGAATGATCACTCCATCCAAAACTTAAAAGTCAAAATACTCAGAGGAAAATTTAAAAGCATCCAAGAGAGAAAAGCATTTGAAATAAAGATGATCACATTCTTCAACTCTAAAAACACAGGACTTAATATAGACTTGGGCTTTCTAACACATTATCAGAATTTCATGTGATTTTTTTTCTTCTTATACTATAACAGACTTAGCTCTTTTAGTGAGGTGTTTGTCCAACAGGAAAGATATCACTGTGGACTACAGTGCTCTGTTTTTTCATGTATATATTGATCTCTATGTGTATATAATATGTGTATATATGTTTCCTTTGCTATGTTGTGTTTATTCCCCATATATGTATTTACCTGATGATGTCAGAAGCTGTTTCCACTCTATCTGCTGTTATTATTCAAACGGATGGTTCCATCTCATGTAGTATTGCTTGAGAATTGATAAAGGGAGGTTAAGCCTCTCGAAAGCTCATCATTATAAATAAGACGTTTGTCCAATACAAAAGGTATCAAATTATATTGCAATACTCATTATTAATCTATGTATATATGGATTTATAATTACTAAATTACTATATATATATATATATATATATATATATATATATATATAGTGGAATAACTATTTTAGATGTTCAAATGTGAACACAAATGTACTATTTATTTACTGTTCTACTTTATGGTGGAGGGCTTCTATCGCTCTTTTGCCCACCATAAATTCAATCCTCATAAAATCTACTCCACAAGCTAGGAACCAGCCCCACGCTGATGAGAGGTAGTAACCTTGAAACAGCTGTACGTGGGTGGGTTTCCTGGCTTGAGTATAAACCATCATGTGCTTTGCTTAAAGCTGTGCAATACAGCAAGCATATGCCTAAAGGAAGCCATGTCTAAAATGGTATTGGATTACAAGAGTGAAGCCTTTGTTTGCATGTCCCTGCATGCCCCTGCCCAGGTTCCCAGAATGCAGAGCAATAACTGTATAATACCACTGCTTGTTTGTTTATGTGTTTACAAAAGCAGAGTGTTCCTAACACATTAACACATATAATTAGTATTCATAAATCACACATTTTGCATCATAATACAACACAAACAATAGTGAATATCTCATCAAGCATTTACTTTAGTAAAATGTTTAATACATTGAATAGTCAGTTTTGCTCTTTAAGAAGAACCTTAAAAATGGCTTGATATTAGGTTGACAGAGTTCCTTTAAATTTTTCCCTGACAAACGTCTGCATTGGTTCTATTATCATTTTGTCACAAAACTTTCACCAATAGCCCCTTAATTAGTAATACTCACCTGCAACCCAGAAGTAGTTGAGTAGGAGGCAGAGATCTGTAGAAAATAAATCAATGGGATGAGTCTGGATCAAGTCAAAATAATAAATCACTACTGGATACAGACACCTGACACTAAGCATAATGACTTAAAATGATATCAGTATGATACAATCAGATCTACCTATGATGTCTGTATACTCACCTCTCACTAGGTAAAATCTTGTGCTCCTCATTCTGCAAAAAGGTTGTAGTAAAACAAGTTCAGAGCAAACAGAGAGACAAATAATTTGAGTGAGGAAAAGGAGAAGTTATTATCAATCGTGTTTTACTACAAATTACCCAGTCATACAAATACCCAACCTGATAGGTGGATAGATTAGTTGCATAAAATAGATAGACAGATAGATAGATAGATAGATAGATAGATAGATAGATAGATAGATTTGTGAAATACTTACCTATACAGAGAAAGACATATATAGATCATATATATTTATGAAACAGCTTGTAATATATTTATAGAAAAAAAATTAAACCTAAAGATACAGGTAAAAAATAATATGGCATAGACTAGATGTGGGCAATAGGTGGCCCTGAGGACTCATGAGTCCCTTATACACTTCTCATGTGGCCATCATTCTGTTCTCTAGATTTTATCTCTCCACTAGCGACTTGCCCGTCAAAAAATTACGGCAATGAGATGTGTATGTTTGGAAAGTTGTTTAATTATTAATATCCGTATTTGACACTTCAGGAACCGTTTTCTGAAAAATGACGGTCAATAAAAGAAAGTGTTGAAATGGTGTTTGTCACACAATGTGAGTGTACTGTGTGCCTCAAGTAACTAAATTCCTCAAAAAGCAGAAATCTACATGACATAAAATAAGAAAAACTAAAATAACCAAAAATAAAAAATGTACATTACAGTGACCAAAGTGACCAAAAAAAAAAAGTGACCTAAGTGACCAAAAAAAATGAACATTACAGAAAATAAAAAAATACATTACAACCTCCCGTCACTACAAAATGTTTTTAAAAATTACACACCTGAAAATGAAATACATATAGTACATACATATAATACAATACAACACAATTAAATAAACTAAAATACAATACAATTAAATAAAATACAATGCAACCCTATGTAATATACATGCCACTATCTACTATACATGCCACTATCTACTATCCGTGCCACTATGTACTATACATGCCACTATCTACTATACATGCCACTATGTAATATAAATGCCACTATCTAATAGAAATGCCACTATGTAATATATATGCCACTATATAATGTAATATACATCCCGCTATGTAATATACAATACTATCTAATAATACATCCCCCTATCTATGTAATATACAATACATGCTATCTATATATATATATATATATATATATATATATATATATATATATATATATATATATAGCTACCCTAATTGTAAGGTACAATTAAATAATTAAGACCACTTACCTTTGAGATGTTTCTTCAGATCAGCAACCTACGGTAAAAAAGATTCCAAAAATTAATACAACACGTTTACATGAAATACCTAAACATTGTAAACATTGTAAACATTCTAAACATTCTAAATATTGTAAATATTGTAAATATTGTACTCACCTTTCCAGCATGTCCCGTTCCAGCATGTCACGCCCTCCATGTACCGTCCGCCATGTTCCGTCGGCCATCTTTGCGTGTTGTCCGGCGGTACTCCTGTAAAAAAAAAACATTACATTAGTAAACATAAAGCAAAGTAAAATAAACACAATCTACATTACACTTACCTTTCCGCGATGTCTCCGGCCTTCTCGTCTTCTCCGGAAGCATCCTCGCCTTTCCCAAAAAAAAAAAACGACACACATCCGCCCTGGCGGATGTCTCCGACGCTAATGACCTTCCTATGGAGTGTTCCAGAGTAAAATTGGCAATGGCGGCTTCTGATTGGCTGAAAAGGCTGTCTATCAAATTCAGCAAATGAGAAGCCCCCATTTGTGAACCAATGAAAAAAGTATACACCCCAAAATACAACGCTTATTTGATAACACACCTTTCAATCTTTATTTGAACCAATCCTAAGGCTTTATTGCCATCAGCCAATCACAATGGAATATACCCCCACGTACTGATTGGTAAAGACATGTGCGCCTTCCCATTGGCTGAAAATATTGATTGATATTAACAGTAGCCAATGAGAATGCGCAAATCCTTCACCAATCAGTACGTGGGGGTTTATTCCATTGTGATTGGCTGAAGGCATCTGCGCCTTGTGATTGGTTGAAATAAAGATTGATAGGTGCATTATCCAATCAGAGTGGGATTTTAGGATGTATCCCTTTCTGATTGACTGACACATTGGCGCCTCCTGATTGGGTGAATTTGATAGACAGCGTTTTCAACCAATCAGAAGGCGCCATTGCTTATTTTCTTCCGGAAAATTCTCCTGGAGCCTCATTAGCGTCGGGGATGTCTGGGAGTGCGAATGTAAGTATATATTTTTTTTATTTCTTTTTTTTACAGGGCGTGGCAGAAGAGGATCCGGAGGAGGCCGGAGACATCGCGGGTAGGTAAGTATAATGTAGATTATGTTTATTTTATTTTGATATTTGTGTATTAATGTTGGGTTTTTTTTAACAGGTGCTGCGCCGGAGAAGGATTTAAAGAATGCCAGACGTGACATGGCAGAAAGGCGAGTAGAATATTTATAATGTATAGAATGTATAGAATGTATAGAATGTCTATAATGTTTATTTTATAAGTGTAAACGTGTTGCACTAATTTTTCGTATTTTTTTTTTTTTTGTAGGCTGATCGCAATGGAAATCTGCAAAGGTAAGTGGTCTTATTTTTTTTTATTTTAGCTTAGACTTAGATTAGTTAATATATAGATAGCATTTATTGTATGTTAGCTAGGGGTTTTATATAGATAGCATAGGATGGATTGTATATTAAATTGTGTTATTTATTTAGATTGATTGGGGATGTATTATTATATAGATAGGATGTATATTGGATTATGGAATTTATTTTGGTAGATTGGGTATGTATTATTATATAGATAGGATGTATATTATATTATGGTATTTATTTAGATAGATTGGGTATGTATTATTATATAGATAGGATGTATATTAGATTATGGTATTTATTTATGGTATTTATTTAAATAGATTGGGAATGTATTATTATATAGATAGGATGTATATTCGATTATGCTATTTATTTAGATAGATTGTGTAATGTATATTAGATAGTGTTGTATTGTATTGTAATTGTATGTAATTGTATTGTAATTGTATGTATTTGTATTGTATGTATTTGTATTATATGTATTTCCTTTTCAGGTGTGTATTTTTTTTTCTGTAGTGAGGGGGGGGTTGTAATGTTTTTTTTTTCTGTAATGTTCCTTATTTTTTTTTTGTGACTTAGGTTCTTTTATTTTGTGTAATGTAGTTAATTTTTTTTTGTGAGTTAGATTTTTATTTCATGTATTGTAGATTTTTTTGTGTGTGACTTGAGGCTTTTTTTTCTGTAATTAGAGTGGTTGGGGTTAATAGGGGGTAGGTAGTGTAGGTGTTAATAGGTTAGTGTAGAGGGTGTTTAGCTGATCTGTAATGTTTTATTGGGGGGGTCTAGTGCAGTATAGTGTTAATACTTAGTGTCATAATGGTCCTTGAGGACCATCATGGCACTTATGTGGTTAATGTAGTGTTGTAACAGGCCCATAATGGTGTTAATATACCCTTATGGGACGGATGGGGTTAAATAGAGGCTTATGGGGGTCTGTATTGCCCCCCATAAGTGACAGGGTTAATGAAGGGCTTATGGGGGTCTGTATTGACCCCCATGAGTGACAGGCTTAATGAAGGGCTTATGGAGGTCTCTATTGAGCTCCAGGAGTGACAAGGAGTGACAGGGTTAATGAGGGTTTTATGGGGGTCTGTATTGACCCCCATGATTGACAGGGTGACAGTGTATTTTTTTTTCTTTTACAATGGGTCCTTTAAGGACCTGTAACCCGGTAATTTTGAATTTTGATTGCAGCGGGGGTCCCCGATTGAGTGCAATCGAGACCCCCACTGCGATGGTTAATGTAACCCCAGGGCTCGGAGCTTATCTCGGATCCCCTGCGGTTAATCCGGGTTTCCGATCTTATCTCGGATCCCTTCTTGGGTAAGTTGTAGGTGGCTGAGCGGTCCTGTGTCTTTGAGCCTCGTTTTCATTTTTTTCGGCGGCCATTTTTTCTCTCGCTTAGGGGATTTTCGTGTGTGTGAACTCGTGAATTTGTACTTAAATGGAGGTGAAACTTCACTTTCAGAGGTCCTGGGTGCCCCCCCTTGCTATGGGTAAGCTTTTTATGTTGTTTTTGTGAGTATTTGGTGTGTTTTGACTTTTTTTAGGTGCGCGCAGTTCCGCCATTTGTCGTGCATGTGGGTGTTTGTTACGTTAAGGTTGGTTCTAAAGTTAATGCATGTTTCCGAGGTGAGCCTCGTTTTCGTTTTTTTCGGCTGCCATTTTTTCTCTCGCTTAGGGGATTTTCATGTGTTTGGACTTAAATGGAGGTGTAACTTCACTTTCAGAGGTCCTGGGTGCCCCTCCCCTTGCTATGGGTAAGCTTTTTATGTCGTTTTTGTGACTATTTGGTGTGTTTTCACTGTTTGTAGTGGCACGGGGGTCGGCCGTTATAGTGGGATTCTTAGTGTGTGTCGGTGTATGTTACGTTAAGGTTGCCTCATTCCCTAAGTGCTTTGCGAGGACCCCCATTGCAAATGCGGCCCCTCGCTTCGCAAGGACCCGCATTTGTGGAAGCGGGGGCCTCAGTTGCCGTCATGGAGCGCCTTCGGCCTTCGGCGCTCCATGCCAGCAACTGAGGCCCTCGCCCGCTGTGTGTGTGTGTGTAACTGGAGTAAGGCGCCTTTGAGATTTTTTTTTTGTTTAAAAGTCGTGTGTGTGTGTTAACACAGCCGACGTTGGAGCCTCCACCTCCGCAAATGCGGACCCTCGCTTCGCGAGGATCCACATTTGCGGGGACGTTACGTTGGTTTTTTTTTGGTTGGGAGGTTGGGTTTTTTTTGTTAAAAAGTCATGTATCTATTTACAAACCATACAAATACTACCGTTACATAGATGATCTGTTCATCATCTGGACAGAAGGAGAAAGCAAACTCAAAGACTTTCATAATTCATTCAATACCTTCCATTCATTTACAAAACTTAAAATGGATTTCTCCACAGAACAGGTAAACTTTCTAGACACTACTATATCCATCACCAATGGCACTCTCCACTCATCTATATATAGGAAACCTACAGACAGATGTAATTACCTACACAGCTCCAGTTTCCATCCCTCCCACACCAAACAAGCCATCATCCATAGTCAAGCTATTAGATACCATCGGATTTGCTCAAACACTGGAGACCGTGATAAAAATTTAAAAACACTGTCTGAATCTTTCAAACAAAAGGGTTACAAACCCTGTATTATTACCCAAAAAATAACCACTGCCATCAAAATAACTCGAGAACACCTATTAAACTACAAAATAAAAGAAACTACTTCACGTATACCTCTAGTGACCACATACCATCCAATTTTAGACAAAATTCGGAAAATAATCAAAAATTTACAACCATTACTAATTGAAGATACTGAATTAAAATATATATTCCCAAAACCTCCCATCCTTGCATTTAAACAACCACCAAACCTGAAACAAAAACTTGTCAGCAGAAAATTGGCCAATGAACAACTGAATACAAAAAATGGAACTAAACCTTGTAACAAACGTGCCTGTAAATTATGCCAACCCAATTGTAATGATTATACAGCCACACATAACAACAAAACCTATAACATCAAAAGATTGTATTCATGTACATCGACAAATGTGGTTTATATGATACAATGCACTTTATGTGACACAGGCTGTTACATTGTGGAAACCGGCCAAATAATGCATTTAAGGATGAATTTACACAGGCATTCAATAAGAAAACATAATGAAGACAGTTATTGTAGCCCAGTAGGACACCATTTTGCCAGAATGATCACTCCATCCAAAACTTAAAAGTCAAAATACTCAGAGGAAAATTTAAAAGCATCCAAGAGAGAAAAGCATTTGAAATAAAGATGATCACATTCTTCAACTCTAAAAACACAGGACTTAATATAGACTTGGGCTTTCTAACACATTATCAGAATTTCATGTGATTTTTTTTCTTCTTATACTATAACAGACTTAGCTCTTTTAGTGAGGTGTTTGTCCAACAGGAAAGATATCACTGTGGACTACAGTGCTCTGTTTTTTCATGTATATATTGATCTCTATGTGTATATAATATGTGTATATATGTTTCCTTTGCTATGTTGTGTTTATTCCCCATATATGTATTTACCTGATGATGTCAGAAGCTGTTTCCACTCTATCTGCTGTTATTATTCAAACGGATGGTTCCATCTCATGTAGTATTGCTTGAGAATTGATAAAGGGAGGTTAAGCCTCTCGAAAGCTCATCATTATAAATAAGACGTTTGTCCAATACAAAAGGTATCAAATTATATTGCAATACTCATTATTAATCTATGTATATATGGATTTATAATTACTAAATTACTATATATATATATATATATATATATATATATATATATATATAGTGGAATAACTATTTTAGATGTTCAAATGTGAACACAAATGTACTATTTATTTACTGTTCTACTTTATGGTGGAGGGCTTCTATCGCTCTTTTGCCCACCATAAATTCAATCCTCATAAAATCTACTCCACAAGCTAGGAACCAGCCCCACGCTGATGAGAGGTAGTAACCTTGAAACAGCTGTACGTGGGTGGGTTTCCTGGCTTGAGTATAAACCATCATGTGCTTTGCTTAAAGCTGTGTAATACAGCAAGCATATGCCTAAAGGAAGCCATGTCTAAAATGGTATTGGATTACAAGAGTGAAGCCTTTGTTTGCATGTCCCTGCATGCCCCTGCCCAGGTTCCCAGAATGCAGAGCAATAACTGTATAATACCACTGCTTGTTTGTTTATGTGTTTACAAAAGCAGAGTGTTCCTAACACATTAACACATATAATTAGTATTCATAAATCACACATTTTGCATCATAATACAACACAAACAATAGTGAATATCTCATCAAGCATTTACTTTAGTAAAATGTTTAATACATTGAATAGTCAGTTTTGCTCTTTAAGAAGAACCTTAAAAATGGCTTGATATTAGGTTGACAGAGTTCCTTTAAATTTTTCCCTGACAAACGTCTGCATTGGTTCTATTATCATTTTGTCACAAAACTTTCACCAATAGCCCCTTAATTAGTAATACTCACCTGCAACCCAGAAGTAGTTGAGTAGGAGGCAGAGATCTGTAGAAAATAAATCAATGGGATGAGTCTGGATCAAGTCAAAATAATAAATCACTACTGGATACAGACACCTGACACTAAGCATAATGACTTAAAATGATATCAGTATGATACAATCAGATCTACCTATGATGTCTGTATACTCACCTCTCACTAGGTAAAATCTTGTGCTCCTCATTCTGCAAAAAGGTTGTAGTAAAACAAGTTCAGAGCAAACAGAGAGACAAATAATTTGAGTGAGGAAAAGGAGAAGTTATTATCAATCGTGTTTTACTACAAATTACCCAGTCATACAAATACCCAACCTGATAGGTGGATAGATTAGTTGCATAAAATAGATAGACAGATAGATAGATAGATAGATAGATAGATAGATAGATAGATAGATAGATAGATAGATTTGTGAAATACTTACCTATACAGAGAAAGACATATATAGATCATATATATTTATGAAACAGCTTGTAATATATTTATAGAAAAAAAATTAAACCTAAAGATACAGGTAAAAAATAATATGGCATAGACTAGATGTGGGCAATAGGTGGCCCTGAGGACTCATGAGTCCCTTATACACTTCTCATGTGGCCATCATTCTGTTCTCTAGATTTTATCTCTCCACTAGCGACTTGCCCGTCAAAAAATTACGGCAATGAGATGTGTATGTTTGGAAAGTTGTTTAATTATTAATATCCGTATTTGACACTTCAGGAACCGTTTTCTGAAAAATGACGGTCAATAAAAGAAAGTGTTGAAATGGTGTTTGTCACACAATGTGAGTGTACTGTGTGCCTCAAGTAACTAAATTCCTCAAAAAGCAGAAATCTACATGACATAAAATAAGAAAAACTAAAATAACCAAAAATAAAAAATGTACATTACAGTGACCAAAGTGACCAAAAAAAAAAAGTGACCTAAGTGACCAAAAAAAATGAACATTACAGAAAATAAAAAAATACATTACAACCTCCCGTCACTACAAAATGTTTTTAAAAATTACACACCTGAAAATGAAATACATATAGTACATACATATAATACAATACAACACAATTAAATAAACTAAAATACAATACAATTAAATAAAATACAATGCAACCCTATGTAATATACATGCCACTATCTACTATACATGCCACTATCTACTATCCGTGCCACTATGTACTATACATGCCACTATCTACTATACATGCCACTATGTAATATAAATGCCACTATCTAATAGAAATGCCACTATGTAATATATATGCCACTATATAATGTAATATACATCCCGCTATGTAATATACAATACTATCTAATAATACATCCCCCTATCTATGTAATATACAATACATGCTATCTATATATATATATATATATATATATATATATATATATATATATATATATATATATAGCTACCCTAATTGTAAGGTACAATTAAATAATTAAGACCACTTACCTTTGAGATGTTTCTTCAGATCAGCAACCTACGGTAAAAAAGATTCCAAAAATTAATACAACACGTTTACATGAAATACCTAAACATTGTAAACATTGTAAACATTCTAAACATTCTAAATATTGTAAATATTGTAAATATTGTACTCACCTTTCCAGCATGTCCCGTTCCAGCATGTCACGCCCTCCATGTACCGTCCGCCATGTTCCGTCGGCCATCTTTGCGTGTTGTCCGGCGGTACTCCTGTAAAAAAAAAACATTACATTAGTAAACATAAAGCAAAGTAAAATAAACACAATCTACATTACACTTACCTTTCCGCGATGTCTCCGGCCTTCTCGTCTTCTCCGGAAGCATCCTCGCCTTTCCCAAAAAAAAAAAACGACACACATCCGCCCTGGCGGATGTCTCCGACGCTAATGACCTTCCTATGGAGTGTTCCAGAGTAAAATTGGCAATGGCGGCTTCTGATTGGCTGAAAAGGCTGTCTATCAAATTCAGCAAATGAGAAGCCCCCATTTGTGAACCAATGAAAAAAGTATACACCCCAAAATACAACGCTTATTTGATAACACACCTTTCAATCTTTATTTGAACCAATCCTAAGGCTTTATTGCCATCAGCCAATCACAATGGAATATACCCCCACGTACTGATTGGTAAAGACATGTGCGCCTTCCCATTGGCTGAAAATATTGATTGATATTAACAGTAGCCAATGAGAATGCGCAAATCCTTCACCAATCAGTACGTGGGGGTTTATTCCATTGTGATTGGCTGAAGGCATCTGCGCCTTGTGATTGGTTGAAATAAAGATTGATAGGTGCATTATCCAATCAGAGTGGGATTTTAGGATGTATCCCTTTCTGATTGACTGACACATTGGCGCCTCCTGATTGGGTGAATTTGATAGACAGCGTTTTCAACCAATCAGAAGGCGCCATTGCTTATTTTCTTCCGGAAAATTCTCCTGGAGCCTCATTAGCGTCGGGGATGTCTGGGAGTGCGAATGTAAGTATATATTTTTTTTATTTCTTTTTTTTACAGGGCGTGGCAGAAGAGGATCCGGAGGAGGCCGGAGACATCGCGGGTAGGTAAGTATAATGTAGATTATGTTTATTTTATTTTGATATTTGTGTATTAATGTTGGGTTTTTTTTAACAGGTGCTGCGCCGGAGAAGGATTTAAAGAATGCCAGACGTGACATGGCAGAAAGGCGAGTAGAATATTTATAATGTATAGAATGTATAGAATGTATAGAATGTCTATAATGTTTATTTTATAAGTGTAAACGTGTTGCACTAATTTTTCGTATTTTTTTTTTTTTGTAGGCTGATCGCAATGGAAATCTGCAAAGGTAAGTGGTCTTATTTTTTTTTATTTTAGCTTAGACTTAGATTAGTTAATATATAGATAGCATTTATTGTATGTTAGCTAGGGGTTTTATATAGATAGCATAGGATGGATTGTATATTAAATTGTGTTATTTATTTAGATTGATTGGGGATGTATTATTATATAGATAGGATGTATATTGGATTATGGAATTTATTTTGGTAGATTGGGTATGTATTATTATATAGATAGGATGTATATTATATTATGGTATTTATTTAGATAGATTGGGTATGTATTATTATATAGATAGGATGTATATTAGATTATGGTATTTATTTATGGTATTTATTTAAATAGATTGGGAATGTATTATTATATAGATAGGATGTATATTCGATTATGCTATTTATTTAGATAGATTGTGTAATGTATATTAGATAGTGTTGTATTGTATTGTAATTGTATGTAATTGTATTGTAATTGTATGTATTTGTATTGTATGTATTTGTATTATATGTATTTCCTTTTCAGGTGTGTATTTTTTTTTCTGTAGTGAGGGGGGGGTTGTAATGTTTTTTTTTTCTGTAATGTTCCTTATTTTTTTTTTGTGACTTAGGTTCTTTTATTTTGTGTAATGTAGTTAATTTTTTTTTGTGAGTTAGATTTTTATTTCATGTATTGTAGATTTTTTTGTGTGTGACTTGAGGCTTTTTTTTCTGTAATTAGAGTGGTTGGGGTTAATAGGGGGTAGGTAGTGTAGGTGTTAATAGGTTAGTGTAGAGGGTGTTTAGCTGATCTGTAATGTTTTATTGGGGGGGTCTAGTGCAGTATAGTGTTAATACTTAGTGTCATAATGGTCCTTGAGGACCATCATGGCACTTATGTGGTTAATGTAGTGTTGTAACAGGCCCATAATGGTGTTAATATACCCTTATGGGACGGATGGGGTTAAATAGAGGCTTATGGGGGTCTGTATTGCCCCCCATAAGTGACAGGGTTAATGAAGGGCTTATGGGGGTCTGTATTGACCCCCATGAGTGACAGGCTTAATGAAGGGCTTATGGAGGTCTCTATTGAGCTCCAGGAGTGACAAGGAGTGACAGGGTTAATGAGGGTTTTATGGGGGTCTGTATTGACCCCCATGATTGACAGGGTGACAGTGTATTTTTTTTTCTTTTACAATGGGTCCTTTAAGGACCTGTAACCCGGTAATTTTGAATTTTGATTGCAGCGGGGGTCCCCGATTGAGTGCAATCGAGACCCCCACTGCGATGGTTAATGTAACCCCAGGGCTCGGAGCTTATCTCGGATCCCCTGCGGTTAATCCGGGTTTCCGATCTTATCTCGGATCCCTTCTTGGGTAAGTTGTAGGTGGCTGAGCGGTCCTGTGTCTTTGAGCCTCGTTTTCATTTTTTTCGGCGGCCATTTTTTCTCTCGCTTAGGGGATTTTCGTGTGTGTGAACTCGTGAATTTGTACTTAAATGGAGGTGAAACTTCACTTTCAGAGGTCCTGGGTGCCCCCCCTTGCTATGGGTAAGCTTTTTATGTTGTTTTTGTGAGTATTTGGTGTGTTTTGACTTTTTTTAGGTGCGCGCAGTTCCGCCATTTGTCGTGCATGTGGGTGTTTGTTACGTTAAGGTTGGTTCTAAAGTTAATGCATGTTTCCGAGGTGAGCCTCGTTTTCGTTTTTTTCGGCTGCCATTTTTTCTCTCGCTTAGGGGATTTTCATGTGTTTGGACTTAAATGGAGGTGTAACTTCACTTTCAGAGGTCCTGGGTGCCCCTCCCCTTGCTATGGGTAAGCTTTTTATGTCGTTTTTGTGACTATTTGGTGTGTTTTCACTGTTTGTAGTGGCACGGGGGTCGGCCGTTATAGTGGGATTCTTAGTGTGTGTCGGTGTATGTTACGTTAAGGTTGCCTCATTCCCTAAGTGCTTTGCGAGGACCCCCATTGCAAATGCGGCCCCTCGCTTCGCAAGGACCCGCATTTGTGGAAGCGGGGGCCTCAGTTGCCGTCATGGAGCGCCTTCGGCCTTCGGCGCTCCATGCCAGCAACTGAGGCCCTCGCCCGCTGTGTGTGTGTGTGTAACTGGAGTAAGGCGCCTTTGAGATTTTTTTTTTGTTTAAAAGTCGTGTGTGTGTGTTAACACAGCCGACGTTGGAGCCTCCACCTCCGCAAATGCGGACCCTCGCTTCGCGAGGATCCACATTTGCGGGGACGTTACGTTGGTTTTTTTTTGGTTGGGAGGTTGGGTTTTTTTTGTTAAAAAGTCATGTGTGTGGTGTGTTTGTGTTGGGATGCTCCACCACCGCAAATGCGGCCCCTCGCTTCGCTGCGCAAGCCCACAAGCGTGAGCAACGGTCCGCATGCTCACAACTATATATGTGATAACTAGCAATTCGCTCTCTCTTGCACTTGAAAATACATATCCTCAATATGTATTATCAATGAATCCACCTCTACCAATCACCCACAGTGCTTTTACAACATGTAAAACAAAAATCTTAGAACCACTTTTAGGACTCAGCACCATATAAGCTGATCTTCAATTTGCATGATGATGCTGATGTGCAGCTCATTATGAAAGATATAGACAAAAACAGAGAGAGACAATCAAGAAAGACTGGACAAAAACAAAACAATAGATTAATGGACAGGATACCATCATAGGCATCTACATTATGAGAGAGGTGGGCAAGAGTGGGCATTACACAACACTCATCACCCCTTGTTTCAAAACAACTGGCAAAATGCCCTGAGAAATGTATTAGTTGCATAATATGTACATTTGTTACGAGAGCTTATGTAAACTCTCTCTGTTCACAAACTGACACCTGGCAAAAATACATTTTGTTGTGAGTTTTAGGCTGTGAGAGGAATGAATACACTTTCTCAAAAAATTATTTTCTACACACTGAAAAAGGTAGGGGATTGTGGAGGTTCTGAGTTAAAAAAGGTATACATGGGTTAGAGCAGTGGTTCTCAAATCTCTCCTCAGTAGCTACCAGATAGGCCATGTTTAAGGTGAAACACTGTGTGAATACACAGGAGTAGCAATTTTAGGCTCCACCACCTGTTTGATACTAATTGCCTTACCTTTATTCACACAGCACCCCATTCTATTAAGGTTTCAAATGATCAGGTAGCCCGTAAGTGAGGTTGCAAGTTAATTTGCTATTCAATTGGCATCATTTTGAGGGCTCCAAACGGGTTATGAATTACGGCCTAGAAAAAATTGCGATGATTAAACCCGTAACTTACAGCCTTCCAAATGTTTTGATCTTTCACTTTTGCAAGAGTTACGATGGCTAAATTTGCAATTCGCTATTTAATTGCTCAATTTCCACAAGCCTGCAAATGTTTTCACACCCGTAATATGCAAAAGAAGGAGAAAATCCTACGAGTGCTAGAGAGGACCCGCAAGGGGGTTAAACACCTATTTGTAGAACTGTAAATAAAAAAAAATAAAAAAAATGCACTGTTAATAATGGGGAAAACAATGAAAGACATTAGAATTAATTGCACAACAGTCTCAAGCTCACAAATCGGCAGTATAGAACATTTATTTGTATGTTTTATTTTGGGGTTAAATTGATCTCGGTTATCAATCAGTTAATACATTTCAGGCCACCCATATGGACTAGAACAGTATTGGCATTAATTTTGCCGGTTTGCGAGTGTGATCACATATCGGACCCCCCGAACGTAACTGGTAACCTCCATGTTTTACTGCAGTAATAATGACAGACTAATTTTCTATTGACTAATTCGAAATGGGAGGTTAAGGGCCTGCTTAATTGATCATGTTCCCGCCCTGAACTGCTACGAACCAGTGCATGGTTTACGCTTTCGGCTTTGGGCCAGTAACTTGCGGGCTTGAGCAATTGAATAGCATCATAGTCAGAGACGATCAGGAGCCTGCAACTTACCCATTAACATACAGCAGACTGGGACCGAGTTGCTGGCTTGGAATTGAATGTGGCTCACAGTGTTTCATCTAAATCATGGATTGTCTGGCGGGTCATGAGGAGAGCTTTGAGAACTACTGGGTTAGAGTAAAGAGAAGGGGAATAAACTACTATATAACTTTACCTCCATTTCATTGGTGTACCACATATTTTGATACAATATGGTGTATTTATTGGCTTTTAAAGGGAAGCTTAAAAAATATGTGTTTATATAACCAACAAAATGGTTTTGAAATTAATCTGACCTGACTATAACCTTTCACCTTCAGAACAAGAGCAGGTGTCAAGAGTGCCTTAATGCAGTTTGAACTTTAAACCTAACATGGCAATAACAGAGCTCCTAATATTTCCTCCAAAACCTTGCCCTATTATGCCCTTCCATATCATGGTCAGTGACACAATCATCCATCCAGTAGATAAGATATGGTGCTTAAGAGTCAGATTTGATTAATCAATAACCTACTCCTCTCACAAAAAACTGATTTTTTTCTTGGGAAATAGAACAACATAATTTGCTTGGCCCCTACACTACATAGACAATAACTTAGGCTCTTATCCTGTCTTGTCTATACCACTGAAATATCTTACTCCATGGGCTTCTTGTCTGTCATCCCTCTACTCTGCAATCAATACTTATTGCTGCAATTCATATTATCTGCCTCCCTCCTAAACTTCTTCTTTCTACTACCATACTAAAATCCCAATCAAGTAAAGAATAGCCTCTCCTTCTCTGCTTCAAGGCTATTCACTCCACAGATTCTCCTTATATCTCTTTTTTCATATCTCACTATACTATAGTTCATTATTACTAACCCTGAACAGTAATATCTTCTCACTGTTCTGTTCATTTCTGGAGCTTTTTCTCAGCTAAAACCATTCTCACAAGTCGCCACTCGCCTCTATAACACACTGCTGCAGAATATCAGAGAAATCATTCATTTTACCACTCTCAAGGTTTAGCTTCATATACACTACTTTAAAGATGCTTTTAAAAAGAATCCTTAGCGAATACATTGGCTGTGCACATTGGTGGCGCTATAGAAATAAAAATTACAATACAAATTAAACTGCAGCTAGAATCTAAGGATCTAGCAGAGTCGGGAGGCAAGTTGTTATCCCTCAAGAGACAGATCGAGAGGCCAGAGGTAGAGAATGTATTCAAAGTCCAATGTGAGGAATGATAATACAGCATATTTGCCACACACAAGTGTAAACTAATAAAATCTTCTCTATCTGGCTTGGGCAATATCATAATTTCTTTTTACTCAAATAACTAATTATTAAATTAATCATTTCATACACAAAATCTGTTAATAAATAGATGTCAACATTTTATAAAATCCACAAACAATCATTTCTATTGCCATTCTAGTGATCATATAAAAGTAACTCTTGGATTAAATAATTAAACAATTCTTTTCTGCTTTGTTCCAGTAATCTTCTTTAAGAACAGCTTTCCAAAAAACATAATGAAAAACTATTTTAGCAACTATTATATCCCAGAAAAAAATACTTTAGAATTAATTTTACTTACAATTTTATTATTTTAAATTTTGTATTAATTGCTAATAAAAGGTATGTTTTATAAGTCATTTTATGGGACCACAAATTAGTTCTTGGGATACTTGTGTCATTTTTCCCAGTCAATGTTTATAGTAATTAAATCTGCTCAGAAATAAATTGTGGAATATTTTATTTTATTATTATATTTCTTCAGTGAAAACATTGACAAATTCTTTATATATATTTCTGCCTCTGTGAATTATTTGTACATTAAAACACAATGTATTAAATCACAAAAGTTCTTAGGTTTCTTTACTCATTTGTAATGTTGACTATACAGTACCATTTCAATACATGATTTTCCTATTTTGCAAAAACACTGCACACAGTTGTACTAACTCCCGTCCCATAATAAAAAGGAAATATTCTCCTTGCAAGTAAAGGATTTTCACACAGACACACCTTTGTAGAATCCGTGAGCCAGTTCTACAATGATGTGTGTATCACCCTGGTATGATGCAACTTTAGGATGAAATACTCAACAGGTATGCCCATTGCCTAGAGATGATTCAGAGCAATAAAATAAAATTTAGGCTGCCTCTAGGAATGAAGAGAGAAGGTACATGGTAGTTCTGTATAATCATTGTTTATAAAAAATATAGAACAAAAATAAATAGCGCTCCATCCAGTAGATAAGGAACGATGCTTATGAGCTTTGATATAAATTTTAAGGTATTATTTTTTATATATATATTTTTTCATTGTGTAGTGGTTCTATAAAGAGCCAAACTATGTGAAACCTCAAAGAGATCAACACACAGCCAGTATATAACAAGAAAGATGAATAACTGAAGATATATCACTCACTACTTTGTGGTTTGACTTTGTGGATTTCATAATTCCATATGAAAGGAGTAACGGATTCAACCATTTAACCCTTATTAACCTCCAACACAAAATCAATGATCCCTCGAGTTCCCACAGGGAGTTTTGACATGAGTGAAAAACTGCAAGTTTTAACCTCTCTTTCCTTGAGCTTTTCATTGGTCTGATGATATAGTCAGCTGAAGTTGACAGATAGGGAAATAGCTGACCTAAATATAGGTTAACCCAAGGCATATATCCTCGTCCTGCCCCTAAATTCCTGGATATAATAACCACAAGTAAGTAGACAGTTGTCAGGTTAACAATGGAGGGAGCAACCACTGATTATATGTAACTTTTCATAGTAAGTCAAAGAAAACTCCAAGGTGAAAGTACCAGCTCCCAGCAGAAGGTTAGGGTGGTGTGACCTAGCCTGACCATGTACTCTATTTGGTGGTAACGTAGGCTAGCACTAGCCTGGCTGATGAAGATGTTTCCAAGCCAACCTTTTGATATTGTCGAAGTGAAAGGAAATTCAAGTCCTGTTTGTTTTCATTAATGTTTATATAACCATCAACAGTTTTACCTGAAGAAATTACAACCTGGCTTCGCCCTTCATTACTTTCCCTCTTTTGCGACTACACCTAATGGGAAAGTTATTGCTGTATCCTGATTCCTTACCAAACCAGTCAGTAAGAGTGCTGAACAACTCTTGTAGGTTTGGAACTGAGGGATAAATGGTTGGTTTTACTTGATTGCTTGTCTAGCTGACCTGGTTTTGTGACATGAAATGAGTTTTCAGAAATGTTGGGAAAAGTGGCAGAATGTCTGACCGAATAAGGTAGAGAATTTCTCGTGTAAGCTCTGTGTATGAGAAAGTAATGAGTTAATAATGGATGGATAGAGACATAAGTCATTGGCAGAGCTGACAGTCGCCAGTTTGGGGAGTATGTGGTGATCACATGAGATATGTAGGCATCGATGGTAATATTGAGGGTTGTATTCAAATCTATGCCTCTAAATGTCCTGTGATCTGCAAATAAACCGCTCTTTTAAAACTATATGCTTCTGATAGCATATCTGTTGGGGGGTTACCTCGGTAAAGCAACATTTTTTATGAGTGGGAGAAAAAATAACCATAATCTCTCTGCTAAAAAATGAAGAAGAAAAAAACAACCAGTATGTCAGGAACTGTGAACTAGAAATGCAGACCCTTCAGGGTTGAGATATGCCTTTAAATCAAAATTCAAATGCTTGTATCGCTCCATGTGCAGAAACAATAGCATAATGATGGTCAAGCACAGAAAGCAAGCTCTAACTGCAGACGACAGCTATAGCACAGTAGAAATTGGAAACATGAGTCCTCAGAAGCAGACTGGGAAAAAATCCTTGAGACCAACTCATATGTCTTTCTGATTTCTGGATGACCACAATGAGAGAAGATTGTACCCAATAAAAAACCTCTGCACGATGTTGAGGAGGAACATAATAGCAGGTGACATGAACTTGAAGATCAGGGGGAATAGACTCCTCTTCAACGTCTTATATGATTTGAAGCAGAGGTATGGAAATTGAGGCCACAAAACAGAAAGGTGGCAAGATCTTTGTTGATGCTCTTTTCAGCTCAGTATCCTCACAATAGATGCAGGAGAGGGCATTGGCCTTGCCATTTGGGAAGCAGTGCTATACAAAGTTTGAGCACATTTTTTTAATAGTTTTTTTACCAAACAAATAATACATCATATAGTAAACAAGTTTACAGACAATAAAATTTGGTCGACAAATCTGGTTGTCACTGTTCATTCCAAATAGACCAATTATTTGCTACCAAAATATTTATACCAAGATTACCAATATCTTTTTCTATATCTCTATTCTTCTTCAAAGCTGATAAGACTGCATTGAGTGATGTTGTATAAGCTTATTTCCAATTTTTTGCTATTAGCCATTTAACCACTGAACCTATTTGAATAATAAAGGCTTTCTCAGCAAAGTTAGATTCTCTGGAAATATGTGAAATAAAGCCATTTCAGATGTTGGGGTAATGATTTTATTACATATCTTGGAAATGTATTGAAAACACAAGAGCAATAAACTCTTGATTAGACTACATTCCCACCAAATATGTTTGTGAGATCCTTTTGGTTCACAAAGTCTCCAACATTTTTCCAGATTAGCATCTTTCCTCATTAATGCAATTTTAGAAGGAACTAGATACCATATTGGAATGGTTTTAAATTATATTTTTCTAAATGCTTGATGTTTAAAATAACCTTTTGAGTAAACCAAAAAAGCATTAAACAATTTCTCTACCGGCAATGTTAATTTAAAGTCCCTTTCCTATTTTCTCATTTTAGCTGTTTTCTCTAAATCACTTTCTCTTTTTAAAACATTATAACATTTAGAGATTAAGCGTTTAGCATCATTCCATACAGATAACATTTAGAATTAAGGAAGGTCTCTAGTTACTTGTATTCTATATTTTGACTTAATAATCATTCTATTTAAAATGTCACATTCAAGCCGTTTACTTCTCGACAACTTAAATTCTAAACATAAACCTAAAAAAGATTTAATCCCTCCGTTATCATATAAATCTCCTAACAAGCAAATCTGGTTAGGAGATTTATATCCATCTTCCCCAATCAAACATATGAGGTAATCCCAGATTCTTACTCAATCAGGCTAAAGGGATATCAGGAGAAGGAAATGTGGGCAAATTCAATTTCAAATTCCATTTAAACCATATTTTAAAACCAGTTTCAATTACAAGTAACAGATTTTTCACCGCACCTAGGCCCTCATTCAATTGCGATTTGGCCAATTGAATCCGTCTCTAAATAAGCACATAGCATATTTTTTTTAAATACGTTTTTAGTTAGTGAAAGCCTTGCTTTTGGATAGATGCTTACTAAATAAAAACTTCTTTAAAAAAAATATGTTATGTGCTTATTTAGAGCCTTATTCCATTGGCCAAATTGCAATTGAATGAGGGTCCAAGAATACTCCTATCTTGCCAAAGCCAATGTTCAATTTGTTCCTTCGATGCTAATGAGTTTTCAATCTGTAACCAACTTGTCTTATTTATCTGGGAAGACCATTTAACAAAATGGGATAGCATCACTGCGACATAGTAATCTTTTATGCATGGAGATGCAATGTCACCTCTAGAGAAACTTCTTTTAACTATAGATAATTTAAGTCTTTGTTTCTTCCCTTTATATATAAATTTATCAATTGGCGACTGAAACATTTTTATGATAGGGTTAGGAACTTCCAATGGGAGACATCTGAATAAATAATTTATCTTCAGCAAGATAGACATCTTTATAGTGGCTACTCTACCTAACCATGCTAAAGGTATGGTATTCCAATTATCTAATATGGATTTAATCTTATCATATAATTTATGAAAATTTAGCCTTGTTAGATACCCCAAATTGTGTGTAAATTAAATTCCCAGATAGGAGATAGCTTTAGAACTCCAATTAATCTCACGGATCTTATCAAAACTCTCAATCAAGCTTTGGACATATTTAAGAGACTCTGTAGGGTTTGAGACAGTTACCATAACATAAATTGCAAAGAGCAGGATTTTATAGGACTCTCCATTGATCCTTATGCATTCAATGCCTTCTGCCATTCTAATGGCCAAGGGTTCCATCATGAGGGCAAAGATCAGTGGAGAGAGCGGACATTTTCTGCATCTAAAGTTAATAGTGCACATGTAATTTGTTTATGTTTACAATATGCCATTAGATAGTCACTATTAGCTTTCTACTGTTGTCTGAGCCTTGTTGACCGTTAATAATTGATCAAGTCTAATTCAACTGGGCAATAACAAATTTATCCTCATTACTAGTATTTTTAAATACATTTTTATGTATATATATCAAATATATAGGTTTATAGTTTTTACAGTATTTTGTATCCTTAACTTGTTTGGGTACATTTATTATCACTGCTTCTATCATTTCTTACGGGGCTCCTCCTTCTGCTTTAATTTAATTGAAAACTTTAACTAGCTGTTTAGATAGTGTTGTTTTAAAGGCCTTGTAATAATAGTTGACAAATCCATCCGACCCTGGGGCTGAATTTAATTCTAGATTGGAAATTACTGTTTCTAGTTCAATGATATTTATCTCTTTATTTAGTTTCTCTAATTCTTCATTATTGATCTTTGAAAAATTAATGTTATCCCAAAATGCTTTTATTTCCACTTTACTGTTTTTTTTAAACTGTATTTTATCCTCTAAATTATAGAGGTCCCTGTAAAATTAGATTCTCTGTTTCTGAGAGAAAAAGGTGTTATCTTTATCACTCTCATGGAATAACCTCAATGTAATATTTCATGAGACTAGAACTGTGCATTTGCAAGTTTTCCTATCTAAACAAGGGTTAATCACCATGTTAAAGTACCCACAAATAATCATGATTCCTATATACAAACTATAGCTGCATTAACTTTTTGAAAATGATCCAGTGCTATCTGTCTTCTGAAGCATGAATTTAACCCTTGAACATTCTGTGAGATTAACTTTATAACCATCTATCTTAAATTTGGAACTCACCAGAAATGTCCTCTCTCCTCACGAACCCCCCCCCCCACACACACACACACACACACCTCATAATGTGGTGGCTCATTGCAAATAACTAATCTATTATCTTAATGGAGCAAATCTTGGTGTATCAGATATTGAAAGGGATTTGGGAGTGCTTGTAGACAACCACCTAGGTAACAGCTCTCAAAGCCAAGCAGCAGCTGCAAAGGCAAGTAAAATATTAGCATGTATTAGGAAGGGTATAGAAGCAAGGGAAGCAAATATAATTCTGCCACTATACAAATCCCTAGTACTCCCTTATTTGGAATATGGAGTACAATTTTGGGCACCACTTCATAAAAAAGACATTTTAGAGCTGGAAAAAGTACAGAGAAGGGCTACAAAACTAATAAGGGGAATGGAGGGGCTAAGTTATGAAGAAAGACTAAACAAATTAAACTTATTTTCCCTAGAAAAAAGGCGTCTACGAGGGGATATGATTACCTTATTTACATACATCCAGGGTCAATATAAGGCTTTGTCAAGTGAACTTTTTGTAGCAAGAGATTTTCAACTGACAAGAGGACACCCTTTGAGGTTAGAGGAAAAAAGATTTCACCTTAAACGAAGAAAAGGGTTCTTCACAGTTAGGGTGGTTAAACTGTGGAATTCTCTACTGTAGCGGAACCCATCACTGTTTTAAACTGTTTTATGATTATTCAATTCTTGGTTAAAATATGATCACATTGCTGTACTGTAGATATGTTGTTTTATGTTCTACAGAATATATTGGCTCAGAATATTAGCCAGACTTTTGCAGACCTAGGCTAATAGATAATCCTGTTACAGAGATTCAAGAGATAAGAAAGTTGTAAAGGATCCTTGCATTTTCCAAAGTGTTTTCATTCTCTGATAAGAACAAAGAAGTGTAATTGAATCAATGTCTGATTGTATCCAAGTTGCCAGGGAGGTGTGACTCACCTATTGTCCTATATGTGTATTGTATGGGGGATATGTGCAATGTCTGTGTGTTATGTGTAAAAACATACTTTTACTAACTTTTGAACCCCTGGTCTGATTCATGCCATTTTTGTATATGTTGTTCCCCTGGGTGAGAGATATTGAATGGTGCGGGACTTAAAGCTGTACCCCCTGTATTTGGGGTACATCCAGAATGTGGTTAAAATTGTGTCTGTTTTAATTGTGTTACCTGTTATCTGAGGGGAGGAGACATGGGGGTTGAACCATGTAGATAATTGGCTGTTGTGATAATTATGTGGGTGTAGCCCTTCAGAGGGCACCATTGCATAAAAGGAGATTCCCTGTCATTAAAATATAGTTCCTCTTGACCCTTCAAAACGTAGCCTCGTCTCGTTATTTGAGGGGATCGCTATCATACTGGGGATTGCTATGCTTCTGCATACTCCCTTGAGCTGTAACTACTGAACGCTTGTTCCTGATGTACTATCCTTGGAGTCTGTGGTGGTTTTGGTGTCCGGTGCGGTGCTTGTAGGCCTCGACGCAAGCTAGGACGCATCCATCAACGGAGGTACCCGGTCGGGGTGCCAGTAGATCCGTTACATTGGCTGGCAGTGGTGGGATGGCGTCCTAGTAAGAGGAAAAGCAGCACGGAGACACCGGTAACGTTTGGAGTTACAAATTGAGGGCAACGCTAGTATCCGTACAGCGCCCCTGGCTACAGCAGGATGGAACCGGCTAGTTTTCAGACAGCGTTTCATGATGAGGAGGAGGAGGCGGCCGCGAACTACAGGGATGCAGATAGAAAGGAACTCTGGTATGATGCCCTGGAAGATGCCCAATGGCGGCGAGGTGAGAGTCTCCCCAGTGATGAGCAGCGGCTACAGAAGCGTGTGGCGATGCGGATGTATCTATTGGGAGAGCAGCCCCTGGATGAGTGGGTGACAAGACTAGAAACCCTGGTATGGCGAGAGCTCTGGCTAGACAACGCATACCAGGCCCTCTGGTGGCATACCGTTCGACTTACCCCCTGGACGTCTGAACACGACTTACCGGAGGGGGATGATTATGATGGCCCAGGTTTATTATGGGATGCCTTGGAGGACGATATTGATCTTGGCAGCACGGAGGGGTCTAGGTTTTGGGACATCTACGACTACCGGATGGGCATGTATGTCTGGGATGACGAAGGCGAGGTGAGCAAAGACATGACCCACCTGGTAACGAGAGAGTGGGAGCTGGAGCAGGACTACCAACACCTGCTCAGCCTTGTGCAGCCCCAACCTACTCGACAAGCAGAACCAGACTTCATTGACTGGTCCTGGGATGACCTCCAGATGGCAGGTAGAGATGGGACCGAGGTCTCTCTACCGGCCCTACAGAGGGCAGAAGGTGTCGTCCTTCCCCTCCAGCGGCAGTGTGAACCCCAGGGGGCAGAAGGTGTCGTCCTTCCCCCCCAGCAGCAGTGTGAACCCCAGGGGGCAGAAGGTGTCGTCCTTCCCCCCCAGCAGCAGTGTGAACCCCAGGGGGCAGAAGGTGTCGTCCTTCCCCCTCAGCGGCAGTGTGAACCCCAGGGGGCAGAAGGTGTCGTCCTTCCCCCCCAGCGGCAGTGTGAACCCCAGGGGGCAGAAGGTGTCATCCTTTCCCCCCAGCGGCAGTGTGAATCCCAGGGGGCAGAAGGTGTCGTCCTTCCCCCTCAGCGGCAGTGTGAACCCCAGGGGGCAGAAGGTGTCGTCCTTCCCCCCCAGCGGCAGTGTGTACCCCAGGGAGCAGAAGGTGTCGACCTTTCCCCCCAGCAGCAGTGTGAACCCCAGGGGGCAGAAGGTGTCATCCTTCCCCCCCAGCGGCAGGTGTCGTCCTTCCCCCCCAGCGGCAGTGTGAACCCCAGGGGGCAGAAGGTGTCGTCCTTCCCCCCCAGCGACAGTTTACCCTAACCAGGGGAGACACCAATCTCCCAGACAGCGCAGATGGGACCGTGGTCTCTGCGCCCACAGCTTGTCCAGATCCCCAACTACCGTCACTGGGACAACCGGAGGAGGGGGTAAGTACAAATTCCCCTCCCCAGCTAACTTCTAATGTGGCCCCAGGGTTAACAGAGGAAATGTTAACCCCCACTGACCCCCACGTTTCCCTGGCTACTGAGCCGGAATATGTCCCAAGTACCCCAGCAGAAGAGCTGACAGCGGGGCAGAGTGCAGTCGGCCTCTGCCCTCCCTTTGTCCCTTGTACAGAGCAGGATGTCCTGCAGGTTATACCATCAGAAGAGCTGGCATCAGGGCAGAGTGCCGCTGGCCTCTGCCCCTCAAGTCCCCTCAGCGTGTTGCCCCATCACCACAGCAAAATATCCAGGTACCTGGTTAGACTTCCCCCCAAAGGAGAGATGTGTGACGAAGTGCCCTTCGCCACTTTGGCTTGGAGAGGACTGTTTGCCAGCCTCCTGCCCTGCGACTATGGCCCTGGTACATATTGCCCTTTGGAACCAGTGTTCGGCCATACCAGAGTGTATGTCATTCATTCTAGCCCTTTACATACAGGGGGGTCATTCTGTGCTTGCCCTGTGGGAGCGGTGATACCCCAGATGGCTATGCCATGGAGCCCATTCATGTGATGAAAGACTATGGGAGAGACTTTAGCTACATGGCAATTGAACTGTGTGAAGAGGATCTGAGCGCTATTCGGTAGTTTTGTGCGTTCAGATCCCAGCTATCTGGGGATATGGGAGGTGTGAGTAGATGTGAATTGCAGTAATGCTGATGGGTTGTCAAACTAGAGAATTGACCAACAAATACTTTTGTCCGGACATCCCCAGGCCGATCCGTTGGGATCAGACCGTGTATGCCGGCTTATGGTCACGGGGGAGGTGTGTAGCGGAACCCATCACTGTTTTAAACTGTTTTATGATTATTCAATTCTTGGTTAAAATATGATCACATTGCTGTACTGTAGATATGTTGTTTTATGTTCCCCTGGGTGAGAGATATTGAATGGTGCGGGACTTAAAGCTGTACCCCCTGTATTTGGGGTACATCCAGAATGTGGTTAAAATTGTGTCTGTTTTAATTGTGTTACCTGTTATCTGAGGGGAGGAGACATGGGGGTTGAACCATGTAGATAATTGGCTGTTGTGATAATTATGTGGGTGTAGCCCTTCAGAGGGCACCATTGCATAAAAGGAGATTCCCTGTCATTAAAATATAGTTCCTCTTGACCCTTCAAAACGTAGCCTCGTCTCGTTATTTGAGGGGATCGCTATCATACTGGGGATTGCTATGCTTCTGCATACTCCCTTGAGCTGTAACTACTGAACGCTTGTTCCTGATATACTATCCTTGGAGTCTGTGGTGGTTTTGGTGTCCGGTGCGGTGCTTGTAGGCCTCGACGCAAGCTAGGACGCATCCATCAACGGAGGTACCCGGTCGGGGTGCCAGTAGATCCGTTACATCTACCAAAGGAGGTGGTAACAGCGAATTCGATAGACAACTTCAAAAAGGGGTTAGATATATTTTTGAATAAAGAGGGCATTCAAGGCTATCCTAGATAACTAGCAAAGGAATATTGATCCGGGGGGGAAATTTGATCGCTAGTTTCTGGGGTCAGGAAGGAATTTTGCTTTTTTTTTTCCTTATGAGACAATTGGCAAAGTTTCAATGTTTTTTTTTTCTGTTTGCCTTCCTCTGGATCAATTAACCATTAATAAAAAATAGTGCACATTAAAAAGATCAATAGAGATCTAAAAAGGTTGAACTTGAGGGACTAACTCTTTATTCATCCTCCAATACTATACTATTAATAATTATTTAATCAACAAATTAATTAATAACTAATCTGCATATTGCAGATCAGAGGAGATCTTAACAGGTTGAACTTGTTGGACTGAAAGTATTTTTTCAACCTTAATTACTATGTAACTATGTAACTATGTAATGATAATTTAATTTTAGAACTATTCTAATAATTGTAAAAGTGACTATACAGTATATACATTATTTAATGCTACAAGGGGAATAAGAGAAGGAGGATGTGGAGGAGGGGGTTGAAGATGGGGGTTTGAGGAGGGGGTTGAGGCGGGAGGATGAGGAGGGAGGTTGAGGATTTTGCTTCAAAGTTCTTTATTTGAATTTTTTTTTTTTCCCTGAAATTTCCTTCTTAAAATGAGGTGCGTGTTATACGCCGGTGCATGTTATATGCCGATAAATACAGTAGTTATCTTAAAAAGAAGTAACACATATTTTCGCAACCATTCTATGGCTCATAAATTAACCTACACTTCTAACAAGAGGTGGAGAATGTTATCCCATTGTTTCTCATGTTTGACTAAATATGTAAAAAAAAGCTGATTCAAAGGACAACAATTCACTAGAAATAATAGTCTCTGGGACTCCTCTATCCTGCAGGTTGTATCATCTGGAAAAGTCCTTTTGTTGAACAATTTTAGCTTTAAGTAATTTTGTCTCTGCTTCCAATTCATGTGTATATTTAACAACATTTTGATATTCTTTAAACAATGCTTCTTGTTTTTTATCCAACTCTTCTACCCGTTCTAGAAGGCAATTCATTGCTGTTTTGTTAATTTATATCTCTTGTGTTAATTCCAATTTAAGAGAACTTTGGAAGTGTTACAACTGTTTTTTTTTTCATACTATAGTTAGTAAGCATCTCTTGTTCTACAAATGATGCTGAGTTCAAAGATTCCATATAAGACAGATCCTTTGTTTTACTTTGTAATGGAGGAGATACATTTGAAGTGCCTATTTTATCTTTAGGAGGAAAAAGGGATGTAAAAGAAGGGGTCTGTGGTTTTGCCCCCAATTTCTTGTCTTTTGCTTTCCCCTTAGAGGAATTAGATTTTTTATTTTTCATGTTTAATTTTGGTGGTTACATTGTATTACCGCCAAAATAAGTC
Source organism: Discoglossus pictus (assembly GCA_027410445.1). Classification (NCBI taxonomy): domain Eukaryota; kingdom Metazoa; phylum Chordata; class Amphibia; order Anura; family Alytidae; genus Discoglossus; species Discoglossus pictus. Next base: position 113,629,165 of record CM050167.1, on the reverse strand, counting down.
TCTATTAGGTTGTAGAGGTTCTTATGATGGTAAAATTGAGAAAATATGTATATAGAGACGTCTTTAGACAAAGCCCTTCATTCCAAATAATCCACCCTGACAATTTTAATTCTTGTAAGAGTTGTCAGGCCAATATTTCACCCATTTTCACAAATGACAGTATTAAATCACCACATTTTTTAATTCTCTGGTGGATTGAAATTCCAGTTTCTGGCACTTTCACTTAAGCAACCTCATTTAAAGGCTTAGCCAATCTGTGATTATAGTCACTATTACTTTAGTGGTCCATGTTGATCATGTGTATATCATCATCAGATAAAGCCTTATTGTACAGCTGATGGGCACATCATAAAACAGATATCATGTCTGCACCTTACATTTATTGTTGCTCCAGGCTGCTATTGGCTTAAATACGTTTTCACTATTGATAAAGGCCATCCACTGAGGAAGCCGTGTAATTTTCTGAGAAACGATCATCTGGTTATATGGCAAAAGGAATCTCATATAGTAGAGCATTAGGAAACATGGAGCATAATGAACTGAAGCATACAAACGGTAAAGCATCTAAAGGTAAAGCTTCAGACCTAGACGTATTCACTCTTGATTTTTATTTAATAATTGCAGCTCATATAACACCTACTCTATCTAATCTAGTAAATTAATAAATATTTTTTTCTAGGATATACAGCTATGTCAAAGTATTTTTCAGAAGCTACTTTTATAGTTTTTAGAAACAAAAAGACAAGAAGGGAGATAGGGTAGAGTACAACAGACCAATATCCTTAATACTGATCACAAAATATCACTACCCGCTCTTTGGCATAATGTGCTGTTGGCTGGGTATATCCGCTCCCTAGCTGACCTCCCTGTGAGTACACAGACCTTTACTGAGTTGGAGGGGAGTTGGCTAAGGGAGTTGAGATGGCTCTGGTGTGTCCTTTTAGTGGTCAACCAGGACTTCCATATAGTTACATAGTTACATAGTAATTAAGGTTAAAAAAGACTTTAGTCTGTCAAGTTCAACCTTTTTAGATCTCACTGATCTGCAATATGTTGATTAGTTATTAACTAATAGAGAGGAAGACAAACAGAAAAAAAACAGTTGTCTCAAAAGTGGGAAAAAAATTCCTTTCTGATCCCAGATACTGGCAATTACACTCTTCTCTGGATCAATACTCCCTTTCTAATTTTCCAGAATAACCCTAAATGCCGTATTTAAAGTTATCTATCAAAACCACTGTCACCACCTCTTTTGGTAGATACCGTATATACTCGAGTATAAGCCGACCCGAGTATAAGCCGAGGCACCCATTTTACCACAAAATACTGGGTAAAAGGAGTGACTCGAGTATAAGCCGAGGGTGGGAAATGTGCTGCCCCCTGTGTCCCTCTTGTGCCCTCTGTGTCCCCCTCTCTCTCCGTGTCTCTTCTCCCCTCTTCCTTCCCTGTGTCTCTTCTCCGCTCTCCCTTCCCTATGTCTCTTCCAACCTCTCCCTTCCCTGTGTCTCTTCCCCCCTCCCTTATCACCCTCCTCAACCCCACTCCTCAATCTCCCTCCTCATCCTTAACCTCCCTCCTCATCCTCAACCTCCCTCCTCATCCTCAACCTCCCTCCTCATCCTCAACCTCCCTCCTCATCATCCTCAACCTCCCTCCTCATCCTCAACCTCCCTAACCAACCTCCCTCCTCATCCTCAACCTCCCTCCTCAACCTCCCTCCTCATCCTCAACCTCCCTCCTCATCCTCAACCTCCCTCCTCATCCTCAACCCCCTCCTCATCCTCCCTCCTCATCCTCCCTCCTCAACCCCCGAATCCTCAACCCCCCCATCCTCATCCTCTCTCCTCAACCCCCATCCTCAACCTCCCATCCTCATCACCCCATCCTCAACCTCAAGCCCCCTCCTCAACCCCTCCTCCTCATCCTCAACCTCCCTCCTCATCCTCAACCTCCCTCCTCAACCCCCCCATCCTCAACCCCTTCCTCAACCTCCTTCCTCAACCCCCCATCCTCAACCCCCTCCTCAAGCCCCCCATCCTCACCCTCCCTCCTCAACCCCACATCCTCATCCCCAACCTCAAGCCTCCTCAACCTCAACCCTCCTCAACCTCAACCCCACCCTCAACCCCAACCCCCCTCCTCAACCTCCCTCCTCAACCCCCCCGTCCTCAACCCCCATCCTCATCCTCTCTCCTCAACCCCCCATCCTCAACCCCCCTCCTCAATCTCCCTCCTCAACCTCCCTCCTCATCCTCCCTCCTCATCCTCAACCTCCCTCCTCATCCTCAATCTCCCGCCTCAACCTCCCTCCTCATCCTCAACCTCCCGCCTCATCCTCAACCTCCCTCCTCATCCTCAACCCCCTCCTCAACCTCCCTCCTTATCCTCTCTCCTCAACCCCCCATCCTCAATCCCCCTCCTCAACCACAACCCCCCTCCTCAACTCCTCCTCCTCATCCTCAACCTCCCTTCTCATCCTCAACCTCCCTCCTAAACCCCCCCATCCTCAACCTCCTTCTTCAACCCCCCCATCCTCAACCCCCTCCTCAAGCCCCCATCCTCATCCTCCCTCCTCAACCCCCATCCTCATCCTCCCTCCTCAACCCCCCATCCTCTACCTCAACCTCAATGCTCCTCAACCTCAACCCTCCTCAACCTCAACCCCCCCCTCAACCCCAACCCCCCCTCCTCAACCCCCCTCCTCAACCTCCCTACTCAACCCCCCCATCCTCAACCCCCCATCCTCATCCCTCCTCATCCTCAACCTCCCTCCTCAACCCCCCTCCTCAACCTCCCTACTCAACCCCCCCATCCTCAACCCCCTCCTCAACCTTCCTCCTCAACCCCCTCCATCCTCAACCCCCTCCTCAACCCCCCATCCTCATCCTCAACCCTCCATCCTCAACCTCCCTCCTCAACAGCTCTACTGGAGGAGAGGGAGGGCAGAATAGGCAGACCAACAGACAGGTTTTGGTTGTAGGGGACTCTATTATTAGGAAGGTAGACAGGGTGATTTGTCACCCAGATGCCAGCAATCAAACAGTTTCCTGTCTCCCGGGTGCTCGGGTTCGTCATGTTGTGGATCGGGTAGACAAATTATTGGGAGGGGCTGGAAATGAACCGGCGGTCTTGGTACATATTGGTACCAATGACAAAGTTAGTGGAAGATGGAGTGTCCTAAAGAATGATTTTAGAGAACTAGGTAATAAGTTGAAGGCAGGGACCTCCAAGGTAGAATTTTCTTAGATACTACCAGTGCCACGTGCTAGCCCAGGGAGGCAGAAGGAGATTAGGGAGGTTAATGCGTGGCTAAAGATGTGGAGCACTAAGGAGGGGTTTGGCTTTTTAGAGCACTGGGCTGACTTCTCACTTCGGCACAATCTCTACAGTAGGGATGGATTGCACCTTAATGATGAGGGAGCTTTTGTACTAGGGGTTAGGATGGTAGAAAGGCTGGAGGAGTTTTTAAACTAGTAGGTGGGGGGGAGGAACTAGATATAAGTAATGGGGTAGAAAGTGTAGAGGGTATAAGGGATGAATTAACAACTCAGAGGGGAGGAGATGGGGGAGGGGTAGTATAGTCAATAGGGAGGTAGTACTAAGTAATTCAAGTACAGTAGCAGGCACTTCAGAACTACAGACTCATAACATAAGGTGTATGCTTGCTAATGCCAGAAGCTTGCCAGGAAAAATGGGAGAGTTAGAATTATTAGCAATTAATGAAAAATGGGATTTAATGGGCATAACCGAAACGTGGTGGGATGAATCTCATGACTGGACTGTTAATCTGGATGGTTATAACCTATTTAGGAAAGATAGAGGCAATGGTAAACGAGGAGGAGGGATTTGTATGTATGTTAAGCCTGAATTTAAGGCTATAGTCAGAGAAGATATTTATGGTGGACCTAGTGATAAAGTTGAATGTTTGTGGGTAGAGTTAAATAGCGGAGCAGCAAATTCCAAAAGAATATTAGTAGGAGTATGCTATAAACCCCCAAATATAGCTGAAAGTGAGGAAATACAATTATTGTTACAGATTGGAAATGCAGCTAAGCACGGGCAAGTTCTAATAATGGGAGATTTTAATTACCCTGAAATAAACTGGATAAATGAGACCAGCAGTTCAGCTAAGGGGAGCAGGTTCTTGAGTACACTCAGGGATCATTATCTGGCCCAGGTTATACAGGAGCCTACTGTGACGAGATCAGTCTCGTCACTGCGAATTGGAGAAGTCTGGTTGCCCACATTCTGCCTTTTGACTACGGCCCATGTTGATTTTCCCCCTACAAAGACATGGAAGCCATGCTTCATTTGGTCAGAAAGGACTATGATCTAACTTTTGAACCACTGGACCAATTTATATCATTTGGACACATGTTTGTATTTGGAGTATGCTGATTCTGAAAATGTACGTTTTATGTGAATGTGATGTATACTTTTAAAGTTATGAAAAATGTGTAGAAATGTGTTACAGATTCTGACCACCCCCATTTATGAGTCACTAAGGCCAGATGGTTGAGAGCAAAGGTTATCTACAGGCACAGCAGGGGAGATAGCTTAACAAAGGGAGCTTTAGACATACAGACTCCATAACCCCCTGGGGTTTCTCAGCTTTCTTAGCAGGGGCACAGGGGACAGCAAAAGCCATGTTTCCCCTCCGGTGGTCAGAAGCCAAATGACTCTATTAGCCACACCTAGTGGGCGGACCTGGGAGGAGTCTCATATTTCCCACGGTGTGACACTATGTGATTGGCCAGAGGCCAATCACAACCCATGTGGCTTAACAATGATTTAAAGATCAAGATACGCAGTAAAAAAACATGCATTTAAATTATACAAACAAGAGGGGACAGAGGCTGCTTTACGGGAATACAAGGAAATCAACAAGGCTTGCAAAAGCAAGATTAGACTGGCTAAAATAGAAAATGAAAAATGTATTGCAAAAGAGAGTAAGCTAACTAACCCTAAAATATTTTTTAAGTATATTAGTTGGAAGAAGGCGAGGAAGGAAGCTATAGGAACATTAGAATGTGAAACAGGCTGTCTGTAAATTAGTGACCAGGAAAAGGCAGATGAGCTAAATAGGTTCTTTTCTTCGGTATACACAAGGGAGGTACAAGTGGTTGGGACAATGCAACATAATGGGACTACACTACCAATGCCAAATAATTGGTTAACACAGGATATAATACAAAAGAGGTTGGAAAAAATAAATGTTAATAAAGCCCCGGGTCCTGATAGAATACATCCAAGGGTACTAAGGGAACTGGGTTCTGTAATAGCCAAACCATTATATTTATTTTTTCAAGATTCACTCAACACAGGGTCTCTACCAGATGACTGGAGAAAAGCTGATGTGATACCTATATTTAAAAAGGGAGCAAGAGCAAATCCAGGGAATTATAGACCAGTGAGCCTCACTTCTGTAGTGGGGAAGCTTTTAGAAGGGTTAATAAGGGATAATATACAAGAATATGTCTATTTGAACAGGATTGTAAGTAGGAGTCAACATGGATTTATGCAGGATAGGTCATGTCAAACAAATCTAATTAGTTTCTATGAGGAGGTTAGTAGGAACCTGGAGCAAGGCAACTCAGTGGATGTAGTCTTTTTGGATTTTGCAAAGGCTTTTGATACAGTGCCACATGGGAGACTATTGGGAAAACTAAGGGATACAGGAATTGCAGTAAATATCTGCTCATGGATTGAGAGCTGGCTAAAAGACAGGAAGCAAAGGGTTGTTGTAAATGGAACATACTCAGATTGGACTAATGTGGTAAGTGGGGTTCCTCAGGGTTCAGTATTAGGTCCTACTTTTTAACATATTTATTAATGACTTAGAGGTAGGATTGGAGTGTGGGGTCTCCATTTTCGCTGATGACACAAAATTGTGCAATATAATTAAATCAGATAATGATGTGCTTTCCCTCCAAGGGGATTTACATAAAATTGAGGAATGTGCATCTAAATGGCAGATGAGATTTAATACGAATAAATGTAAGGTTATGCTTCTGGGAAGGAAAAATAGCCATGCAATTTATAATCTTAATGGAGCAAATCTAGGTGTATCAGATATTGAAAGGGATTTGGGAGTGCTTGTGGACAACCACCTAGGTAACAGTGCTCAAAGCCAAGCAGCAGCTGCAAAGGCAAATAAAATATTAGCATGTATTAAAAAGGGTATAGAAGCCAGGGAAGCAAATATAATTCTGCCACTATACAAATCTCTAGTACGCCCTCATTTGGAATATAAAGTACAATTTTGGGCACCACTTCATAAAAAGCACATTTTAGAGCTGGAAATGGTACAGAGAAGGGCAACAAAACTAATAAGGGGAATGGAGGGGCTAAGTTATGAAGAAAGACTAACCAAATGAAACTTATTTTCTCTAGAAAAAAGGCGTCTAAGAGGAGATATGATTACCTTATTTAAATACATCCAGGGTCAGTATAAAGATTTGTCAGGGGAGCTTTTTGTGCCAAGAGGTTTTCAACTGACAAGAGGACATCCCTTGAGGTTAGAAGTAAAAAGATTCCACCTCAAAGAAAGAAACGGGTTCTTCACAGTAAGGGTGGTTAATCTGTGGACTTCTCAACCAGTGGAGGTGGTGACAGCGGATTCGATAGATAACTTTAAAAAGGGACTAGATTTATTTCTAATTAAAAAGGGAATTCAGGGTTATCATGGATAATTAGAGAGACAGTATTGATCCATATTTTTTACATTTCCCTTTGAGACAATTGGCTAAGTCTCGCTTGTGTTTTTTTTTCTTTTTTTCTATTTGCCTTCTTCTGGGCTAATTAATAATAAAAAATAAAAAAAAACATTAAATAATTGAATAATAATTAATTAACAACTAATGAATTAATAGTTAATCCGCATATTGCAGATCAGAGGAGATCTTAAAAGGTTGAACTTGATGGACTGGCTTTTTTCAACCTTAAATACTATGTAACTATGTAACTATGTAACCTCAACCCCCCTCCTCAACCTCAACCCCCCTCAACCCCAACCCACCTCCTCAACCTCAACCCCCCTCAACCTCCCCCCTCAATCCCCCTCAACCCCAACCCCCCTCCTCAACCCCCCTCCTCCACCTAAACCCCCTAAATACTTCCCCTCTCTCCCCTCACTTACCTTCTTGTGCTCCAGCCTCTGCTCCTTGACCCGGCGCGCATGTGACGTCACATGCGCGCTGTGTCATTAGCATATACCGGGTTCCGGTTGCCAGTATATGCTAATGACGCAGCGCGCATGTGACGTCACATGCCCGCCGGCGCCGGGTCAAGGAGCGGAGGGCGGAGCACAAGCAGGTAAGTGAGGGGAGAGGGGGGAGGTATTTAGGGGGGTTTAGGTGGAGGAGGGGGGTTGAGGGGGGTTTAGGTTAGGTTGAGGAGGGCGGAGGGAAAGAGACACGGGGGGTAGAGAGACACACAGTGGGTTAGAGACACACGGGGGGTTAGAGAGACACACGGGGGGGTTAGAGAGACACACGGGAGGGTTAGAGACTCACGGGGGGGTTAGAGAGACATGGGGGGGTTAGAGAGACACGGGGGAGAGTGACTCGTGTATAAGCCGAGGGGGCCCTTTTTTGCCTTAAAAAAAGGGCTGAAAAACTCGGCTTATACTCGAGTATATATGGTAATTCAATAGTTTAACCACCCTTACTGTGAAGAACTCTTTTATTTCTTAAAGGTGGAATCTTTTTTACTTCAAACCTCAAAGCATGTCCTCTTGTCAGTTGAAAACCACTTGGCACAAAATGTTCACTTGACAAAGCCTTGTATTGGCCCTGGATATACTGTATTTATATAAGGTAATCATATCCCCTCTTAGACGCCTTTTTTCTAGAGAAAATAAATTTAATTTGATTAGTCTTTCTTCATAATTTAGCCCCTCCATTTGTTCCATTATTAGTTTTGTTGACATTCTCTGTACTTTTTCCAGCTTCCTTTTTGTGAAGTGGTGCCCAAAATTGCGCTCCATATTCCAAATGAGGGTGTACTAAGAATTTGTATAATGGCAGAATCCCTGGCTTCTATACCCTTCTTAATACATGATAATATTTTGCCTTTGCAGTTGTTGCTTGGCATTGAGCACTGCTACCTCCACAAGCACTCCCAAATCCCTTTCAATATCAGAAACCCCTAGATTTGCTCCATTAAGATTAAAAATTGCATGCCTATTTTTCATTCCCAGATGCATAACTTTACATTTATTTATAATAAATCATCTTCCATTTAGTCGCCCATTTCTCTAATTTATGCAAATCCCTCTGGAGCTAAAGTACATCATTATCTTATTTAATTACCTTGCACAACTTAGTGTCATCAGCAAAAATGAAGACAGTACTTTCCAATCATACATCTAAGTCATTAATAAATATGTTAAAAAGGAGAGGACCTAATATTGAACCCTGAGGAACCCCACTTACCACATTAGTCTAAACTGAGTATGTTCCATTTACAACATCCCTTTGCTTCCTATTTTTTAACCAGCTCTCAATCCATGAGCAGATATTTACTTCAATTTCTGTATCCCTTTGTTTGTACAATAGTCTCCCATGTGGCACCATATCAAAAACCTTTGCAAAATCCAAAAGTACTTCATATACAGAGTCGCCTTGATCCAAGTTCTTACTAACTGCCTCATAGAAACTAATTAGGTTTGTTTGACATGATCTATCCGTGTCGACTCCTTCTCATAATCTTGTTTAAACAGACATATTCTTGTATACTATCCCTTGTTGACCCTTGTAAAAGCTTTCCCCCTACAGAAGCGAGGCTTACAGGTCTATTACCCCTGCATTTGTTCTTGATCCCTTATTAAATATAGGTATCACCTCTGATTTTCTCCAGTCATCTGATATTGACCTTGTGTTGAGTGAATATTGAAAAAATAGATATAATGGTTTGGCTATTACAGATCCCAGTTCCCTCAGTACCCTTGGATGTATTCCATCAGGACGTGGGGCTTTATTAACATTTATTTTTTCGAAACTCTTTTGGATTTCTTCCTGCATTAACCAATTACTTGGTCAAGGTAGTGTGGACCCATGTTGTTGCTGTATCCCAACCACTTGTATCTCCCTTGTGTATATTGAAGAAAATAACCTATTTAGCTCATCTGTCTTTTCCTGGTCACTAGTTATCAGACGTCTGTTTCACACTGCAATGTTCCTATAGCTTCCTTCCAGGTCTGCTTTCCTTTAATATATTAAAAACATATGTTATGGTTAGTCTTACTCTCATTTGCAACTAACTTTTTATTTTCTATTTTAGCCAGTCTAATAGCTCTTTTTCAATCCTTGTGGGTTTCCTTAAAGTCACGTAAATCAGTCTCTGTCCCCATTTTTTTATAACTTAAATGCCCATTTTTTTACTGCATATCTTGATCTTTAAATAATTGTTTAGACACATGGGGTGTGATTTACTTCTTCTACTTTTACTTCCACATGGTATATGGTGATAAGTATTTATATTTAGTAAGGATTTACATTTTTTCCATTTATGTTCAGTATTTTTACCTGTCAGTTTTGACCCAATATCTAATATATACTTTGTATTGTTGCCCTTAGACAGTTAACATCTGCCCTTTTAAAATTGAGAGTTTTTGTAGTCTCATTTCTAGTAGGTTCTTGTACAACCTGGGAGAGATAATGATCCCTGAGTGTACTCAAGAACCTGCTCCCCTTAGCTGAACTGCTGAACTCACTCATCCAATTTATTTCAGGTTAGTTAAAATCTCCCATTAATAGAACTTGCCCATTCTTAGCTGCATTTCCAATCTGTAACAATAATTGCAGTTCCTCACTTTCAATTATATTTAGGGGCTTATAGCATACTCCTACCAATATTCTTTTAGAATTTTCTGCTCCACATTTTAACTCTACCCACAAACATTCAACATTATCACTAGTTCCACCATAAATATCTTCTCTTTCTCCAAGTTTAAATTCAGGCTTAACATACAGACAAACCTTCCTCCACTTTTACCATTGCCCCTATCTTTCCTAAATAGGTTATAATCATCCAGATTAACAGTCCAGTCATGAGATTCAGCCCGCCACATTTCAGTAATTCTTATTAAATTCCATTTCTGAATAACTGCTAATATGTAAAACTCTCCTATTTTTTCTGGCAAGCTTCTGGCATTAGCAAGCATACACTTTATGTTATGAGTCTGTAGTTCTGACATACCTGCCACTCTACTTGAGTTACTTAGCAATACCTCACTATTGACCATACTAACCCTCCCCCGTCTCCTCCCCCACAACTAGTTAATTAATTCCTTAACCCCTCTACACTCTCTACTCCATTACTTCTAAATGGTCTCTCCCCCAGCCGTTCTACCATTCTTTCCCTTAGCACACAAGCTCCCTCATCATTAAGATGCAACCCATCCCTGCTATAGAGATTATACCCAAGTGAGAGGTCCTTGCCTTCAGCTTAATTCCTAGTTCTCTTAAGTCATCCTTTAGGACAGTCCATCTTCCACTAACGTTGTCATTGGTACCAATATGTACCAGGACCTCCAGTTCATTGGGTCACTCCCAAAAATGTATCTGTCTTATCCACAACATGCTGAACCAGAGCACCCGGGAAACAGCAAACTGTTTGATTGCTGGGATCTAGGTGACAAATCACCCTTTCTACCTTCCTAATAATAGAGTCTCCTACCAGCAAAATCTGTCTGTTGCTCTGCCTAAGATACCCTCCCTCTCCTCCAGGAGATCTGTTCTCCCGGATGTTAGAGTGAACAGCTGTATATGGCATTGCAATTTCTGATAATAATTCCTAACAATTTGGGCTCCCTATTAGATTGGATGAGGGTCGGGTACAATGACTAAGGCCAAGTATTTTATAATTTGTGATTCACCACATGAAAAAGAATTAAAGGAGTATCAAAGCACTTGACACCACTTGAACTTTGTCTAGTGTAACAAAGTGTTTCAATTGCTTTCTGACATCCTAGTTAACTATATTTTATGACTTAATCAGAGCCATGGAACCCCCATAGAAGTTTATGCAGTCTGCCGCTTACTGTGACTTCAAATCCAGTCAGGAACATAGGCGGGCACTGGAACTGGGAGCAAACTGGGTATCACGGTTGTTTGGAAATGCCTACTGGTCATCCTTTAAGTGGTACTACTCTCAAAATTATTTTATTGGCCCAATGCAACATCTGGACAATTCTTTTTTTATTAAAGTGGTTTTACACAAACATTTCCAGACAATCAACAATTTTGTTACTCACAAATATATCCAGTAGTAGTATTTTTCTCTGTTTGACAAACATAAAACATATAACATAGAACAATACATAATAAAAACATCTTGAACTTGGATATGTCCCTCCCAAGTTGTGGTCTGAAACATTTGTATAATAGATCAACTCTGTTGTTTAGTTACTTATACACAAATCCCACACTCTCCATCTTATAACTTGAGTTTTGATCAACCCATGCCTCTGGAATCCATTTTCCAGAGCCCTATTTTTTACTGATAATGGCCTTAAATTCGTTCCAGTTAATGGCGACAGACCGGTGCCATTTAGAAGCAATTAACCATTTTGCCGTAGAAAGAATTTGTATAAGGCAAGCCTTTATGTCCAGAGACACATTCTCAAGAAAGAAGTGAAACAGAACTAATTCTGGAGTGTCTTGAAAATTAATATTTAATAGGGACATAATATGGTCCAAGCAGTCTTTACAGTATTGCAGAATCACTGGACATTCATACCAGACACGGAAGTAGGAATCTATCTGGCCACAATTCCTCCGACAAAATATTAGACTATCATCATGTGTAATTTGAGAAATTCTAGTAGGTACCAGATACCACTTGTTTATAACCTTGAAAACTTCTCTCAGTGAGGAGCCTTTTATAAATATTTCAGTAATATTTAAAGCTTTCAGCCAGCATTCTTTCAAACATGTCATCTGAATGTCTCTCTCCCAACTGACCATTTTGATGGTTTTATAACTATTTAAGTTCCTAGATAAGCAATTATAGCACTTAGATGCCAAATGAGATTTGTTTTCACTCAGAATCAATTTCTCAAAATCTGTTAAAGATCTTAGAGTTATGAATTAGTATTTTGATCTTTTCCATGCTGATTTAAACATTATATAATTAAGCCAAGATTGCTTTGGTAAGTTAAATTGCTCTATTAATTGTGAGAATGAGGCTACTGAGTCATTAATGAATAGATCTTTTAACTATTTAATTCCCCTGTTTATCCATTCTGAGAGGAAAGAGAAACCCAATTCCTCTTTTACTATTTGTTATCTTGTTTTTTATTTCTGGAGATCTACCTATTACTGCATTGGGTGTACTTTACCCCATTTTTGTAGGCTTAGTTCTAGTTCATACCACCACCTATATACATCTCATAGTGGTGTGGAAATAATTTAGAATCCGCTATTAGTATCACATTGGCACACATCACTCTTGTGTACATGACTGAAGGAATGTGAGGTCTCCCAAACCAGACCTATCTCCAAGTGATTATTATTCAAGATCATCCAGCCTTGTTTTTTAGTTTACTTGGATTATTTATCATCATCTCCACATCAACGAAGTGCTTGTGGTATTTGGATTGCAACACCTCCCTCCTTCTATGCACTATTTATTTACCTCATATTATTGTAAGTGTGATACTTACTGCATCACATATATAGTTGTCAGCAATATGGGTTGTTGCAAACGCTTGCGGGGGCCGCAGTTGCTGGCAAGGAGCACCGAAGGCACTGCTTGCGCTTGTGGAGATGAGCGCCGTAGGCTCCCTACAACTTTCGGACTGCAAATGCGGACACTCGCGAAGGAGGAGGCTTAGAAAAAAAAAATTGCAGACTTAAACAAAAACAATTACGACCTCGCAAAAATACAACCTTAACGGACAACCCGCGCACATAAAATAGAAACCATACCCACAGCAAGGGGGGACACCCAGGACCTCTGCAACACAAGTTAAACCTCGATTTCAGTCAAATTTAAAAAGTTTAGACACTCGAAAATCCCCTAAGCGGGAGAAAAAATGGGCGACGAAAAAAAGCGAAAATGACCCCTAAAGCCGCAAAATACCACAAAGCAAATACGGCTTTCACAAAAACCCATACGACCTACAACATACACCCTTAGCAAGGGCGCTAAATCATACAAACCCGCCTACCACATACACATTCGCCGCCATTTGACAACACTAATTTACAGAATGCGGAAGTACACAGCTACACTAACGACTTCCCCTCGCGCATGCAGCCTATTTACACTATACACTGCACACATTGCTGACACTTACACCTCAGCTCCACAACACTGTAAATCTACATTATATGCTGCAGGAACATCAAAACAGATTGTTAGCTTTTCAGCACATTCCTTGCTGCAAATATTAATTACAAAGAGGTAATGTATATTAATTTATGATTTAATTAATTAACTAATTAGCATTAAAAAAATAGACACAAAACAAAAAAAATAACACCACACTAGCACAAACAACCACAAACACGTTCACCGTGCCACCCACAAGGAGCGCCAACGCTGCTCATAGGGCACAAACTACACCAGGGGAGAGCCTTGCAATAAGCGACAAAACAAGATCACTGCGGACCTCACAATAAGCGCAAAAGTGCCTATGATAACAACAAATACACCAACCCAGAGCCACTCAGCACCAGCCTCGCAATGACCGCACAAGGATCTCAGACCACCAAAACACTTACTCTATGTGGCAAACATCATTACCTGCCTTACAATTTTATTACCGTCATTTTTTGATGGCAAGTCGATAGTTATTTATATTTGTCTAAATAAGCTTACCAGAAGATACTATACTATCAAGATCTCTTTGCGCTTCTTTCCTCCAAAACCCTCTTCTTTTTTTCTGAAGCACCGATGGGCAGGGGTCTGTAAAAGTGGCTGTAGGAGACCATAGTATCCTCCTCCTTCTGGAATTTGGTTGGAATACTTTGATGGACATATTCAATACACCCCCAGTCTCAAGTACAAGAGGTGAAAGATATGTAAGTGGGTGTATTACCCATTGATCTATTGTACCCCCTCTTAAACTCTGCGATCCACTGTCTACTATTAGTCACATTTATATTTTTTGTGGACATTCAGGACATAAGAGATCTACTATTTACATATTGGGCTGGTAGCATTTGGTTCCCCTGGACTTCCTATTCTGTTTTGATTGTTCAGATGTTTACATTTTATTATTATTATTTATAATTTATAATTTACAATTTCACATTGTGTTTAACACACTTGAGCGCTACTGGTCATGCACTTTTTAATTTGCTAAGAATTGTTCATTCTATTGTATTTATAGATTACGATAGTTAATTCTAATCATATGCTGAAAATCCTTATCCAGAAATATTCCCAGATGTTTAAGATTATTGTCTTTCCATACATATCTATAGTTCGCTTTTAACTCTGTCTGTACTTGACCCGATAAATGTAATGCTAATGCTTCTGTTTTCATATTATTGAGCTTATAGTTTGAGATCCTGCCAAACCGTTCTATAATATGATGTCATTGTGAGAGAGAGTTAGCTTGATCTGTAATTATCATCATGGCATCATCAGCATATAATTACATTTTATGTTCAGTTTCTCCTATTGTAATGCCTTTAACAGTGGACGACTTACGAATAGCGTCCGCCAATGGTTCCATTAATAAGGCAAACATTACAGGGGAGAGAGGGCAACCCTGTCTCTTGCCATTAGTTATGGTAAATTTAGCCAATTTGAAACCTGCTGCTGTAACAAAGGCTGATGGGAACGAATACAAAACCCTTAATAGTTTGAGAACCAAATTCTTATAATACAAATTTTGATAGAGTCAGATCCATATAATCCTACCCCACCTGGTCTCAGCATCCAGAGAATAAAATATCGCTGGTATATAATTTAATTTGGAAAAGGAGATAAGGTCTATAAGCCTTTGGGTTTTATCTGAGCCCTGTCTACCAACTATAAAACCTGTTTGGTCCATTGCGATTAATTTGTGTATCACTCTATTCAGTCTATTCGCTAAGAATTTTGCGTAGATCTTAATATCGGAATTCATTAGCGGAATAGGCCTATCGTTTTTACACTCTGAAGGCTCCTGATCGGGTTTTAAAATTGAAATAATTTTGGCTTCCAGTGAATCAATGGGAGTTTCACCTTTCTCTTTAATTTCGTTAAGCATTCCTCTAAGGGGGCTGTGAAGATTTTTAATTCCGCTATTGCTGAGGAGATTTTATCATTTGAAAATACCTCATTCAGCATTTGTAATTCTGATTCTGAGATCTTCGGGAGTTCTACCTGATCCAAGAAATTATGGATCTTTTCTATTGTTGGTTTCTTAAAGTCTCTTTATTCAAATTATATAGTTTACTAGCGACTTTCCCGTCAAAAATGACGGCCATGGCAATGCTGTTTGCCACACAATGTAAGGCTTTTGCTCCTCTGAGGACCTTTGGTGCTCATTGCGAGCCTCTCCCCTCGTATACTTCAAGTTTCCTGCTTTGCAACAATCACCTTCAGTGCTCATCGCGAAGACAGATATATATGTACAGTGTAAAATATAAAAAAATGTTAGTACAGTGAATTAATAAATGAATATAAATTAATTAATAATAAATTAATATACTTTACCTATTTATATTTAATATGCAGCAATCAATATCCTGAAGAGCTAACAATCTCTTTGGATTTTCCTGCATCAGAAAATGTACAGTTGGACTGTTGATCACCTGAAGAGAAAGTGTCAGCAATGTGCCAAATGTGCAGTGTAAATAGGCTGCGTGCAAAGGCCAAACCGTTTGTTTAGGCAGGTAAAGCGTCATTTTAGAATCGTAATGTTATTATTTGCAAGTTAGTGTTGTAAAATGGCGGCTTTTTTATTATGTGTTACTTGGCTCACAAGCATTTTCCGTCCGTTGTAACGGTATATTTTGTATCTCCTACATTCCTGGCTAACTCGTACGTGCCTGGCTGTGATTTGTGCACCTCGGTCTCCTTTAGCCTGGTTTTCATTTTTTTCATCCACCATTTTTTTTCTCGCTTAGCCGTTTTTTGCGTGCCGAAACTCAGCAAATTCAGCTTAAATTCACATCTAACCTAACTCCCAGGCGTCCGGGCAGTCCCCCCGCGCTAAGTGTTTTTTTATTTTATTTTTTATTTTTTCCTTGTTTTTCTTGTTTTCCGTGTTTTCCGATTTTCTCGGCTCAGCCGTTAAAGTCGTATTTTTGCAAGGTCATTTTTTTGCCCCCGAAATTCCAAGGTTGGGAGTTTTCTTTCTAAGTCCTGCGTTCCACAACCGCTTGCAGCCTAAGTAAGTCCTTTGTTTCTTAACTGCTTGCAGGCTAAGTCCCACGTGTTTCAATGCCTCAACTGCTCGCCTTGCTTCGCAAGGCTGGCAGGAGCACCATTGGCACTCATTTTGCCTAAGTCCTCGGCGCTCATTTCAGTCTAAGTCCCGCGTGTTTCAATGCCTCAACTCGCCTAAGTGCTCTGAGCTCGGAAGGCTTCTTTGCGTCATGGCTTCGCGAGGCTTGCTAGTGTGACGACAATTTACAGTTTGACAATTATAATATGTGATAATAATAGTCTTGAAAAACTCTGGCTATTTCTTCTGGCTTTGAATAGATTCCCTGATTATCTTTGATTAACTCTACACTGTTGTTAATTAGTTTCTTCTTAAGTTTGTTAGCTAGTAATCTGGTTGGTTTGTTACCATAATTATACAGCTTCTGTTGCAAGGCCCAGACTGTTTTATCTGCTCTTTGTAGAAGAATTATTTTATATATGTAATTGAATATATATGTTTATATATATATATAATATATATAATATGTTTATTTGGGCTAACTTTATTAGATTTCTCAAGACCATTCAATTTTATATACAAAGATTTCAGCGATAATCCTCTCTCTATCTTTTTCTGGGCCTACCATTTTATCATAAGGCCCCTAATATAGGCCTTATGTGAATTCCAAAGTAACGTTTTAGAAGTCGATCCAGCATTTACTTAGAAAGCTTTAGAGATTTAATTTCCCACTCTAATTTTATCACTTTCGTCTTCTAATAACGAATATTTTAATTTCTATAATCTAATAATTGAGCTTTTTGGAGAAATATCTATTGTCAATTTGATTATAGAGTGGTCTGATAACACTATTGGCTCTATTTCAACATTATGAACCCAACCCACAAAGTTAAAGTCCAGCAAAAAATAATCTCCCCTCGAATAGGTGGGGTGTCTATGCAAGAAAAATGTAAATATGTTTCCCCTGTTTGGAACACCCTCTATGTATCATACAACTCATATTTTAATAAGGTCTTGTTAAATTGCTTAGAAGATCTAATAGTTTGTGAATCTGGATGAGAGTCCTTAAGAGACTTTCTGTCTAGTTCATAATCATGAATCATACTTAAATCTCCAAAGATGTGTAAATTACTCAAGGCGTATTTTTTTAAAGATTTAATTATTTTAATCAAGAATCTATTTTGATTTTTATTTGGTGCATATAAATTCATGTTCAATAGTGAATAATTCAATAGTGAAATTTTCAAAAAAACAGCTTCAAGTTTTGAGTTTAGAGATTCCTCGAGCCTTCTTCTTGAAACACAAGTTGTATTTAATTGTAAATGTTGAATCGTAATAATTTGGGATCTTACCCTCCTGCCAGTAGGTTTCCTGCATTTACAGGATGTCTAACCTTTCCCTCCAAAGATACACCAACATCCTATGCCATTTAGACAGAGAATTTAACCCCTGAACATTATGACTAATCATTTTAATTGTCTAAGCAGCCAGCAGCCAGCCTGCATGTCCCCAACCCAATTTGGATGGCCAGCCAAGTTTCAAGATGTATACAAATATTACAAATACCCTGTGCCTGTTTCCCTTATCTCTGGAGAGATATGGGAAGCCCCATCAAAACATTGCCACACCCACCAGATTCTGGGTAGTCTTTGCTGTTCATGGACCTATAGAGTCTCTCCCAGACATGGAAATGAGCCACACACAAAACCACCACAATAACATAACATATCTATCATCACAAAAAAGAGGGGTGGATGAAGCCACACGCAGGAAGCTTCTAGCACGCAGTGCTAACTGGGCTAAGATGGACACCACACCTCAGGGAACAAGGGCTTAGCGTCCTGGTCTCAACAAATGATTTCCTGGTGGAGTAGGGAGAACACGGCCTGATATAGGACCTCAGTCCCTAGGACCTCAAAAGTCCCAGTTTAGTCCTCCGGTGGAAGTTTTTGGAGCAGCTGAAGGTGGCAGAATTCCAGCATCCCAGAGCTGAGGCAAACATAAATGTTAATAAAGCCCCGGGTCCTGATGGAATACATCCACGGGGACTAAGGGAACTGGGTTCTGTAATAGCCAAACCATTATATTTAATTTTTCAAGATTCACTCAACACAGAGTTTCTACCAGATGACTGGAGAAAAGCAGATGTGATTTTAGAGGGTTAATAAGGGATAATATACAAGAAAATGTCTATTTGAACAGGATTATAGGTTGGAGTCAACACAGATTTATGAGGGATAGGTCATGTCAAACAAAACTAATTAGTTTCTATGAGGAGGTTAGCAGGAACCTGGATCAAGGCAACTCAGTAGATGTAGTCTTTTTGGATTTTGCAAAGACTTGATACAGTGCAACATGGAGACTATTGTGCAAACTAAGAGATACAGGAATTGCAGTAAATATCTGCTCAAGCATTGAGAGCTGGCTAAAAGACAGGAAGGAAAGGGTTGTTGTAAATGGAACATACTCCAATTGGACTCATGTGGTAAGTAGGGTTCCTCAGGGTTCAGTATTAGGTCCTCTACTTTTTAACATATTTATTAGAGGTGGGACTGGAAAGTAGTGTCTCCATGTTTGCTGATTACACAAAGTTGTGCAAGGTAATTTAATCAGATAATGATGTGCTTTCCCTCCAAAGGGATTTACATAAAATTGAGGAATGGCCATTTAAATAGCAGATGAGATTTAATATGAATAAATGACTAACCAAATTAAACTTTTTTTCTCTAGAAAAAAGGCGTCTAAGAGGAGATATGATTACCTTATATAAATACATCCAGGGTCAGTGTAAAGATTTGTCAAGGGAGCTTTTTGTGCCAAGAGGTTTTCAACTGACAAGAGGACATCCCTTGAGGTTAGAAGTAAAAAGATTTCACCTTAAAGAAAGAAAAGGGTTCTTCACAGTAAGGGTGGTTAATCTGTGGAATTCTCTACCAGAAGAGGTGGTGACAGCGGATTCGATAGATAACTTTAAAAGGGGACTGGATTTATTTCTAATTAAAAGGGGAATTCAGGGTTATCCTGGATAATTAGAGAGAGAGTATTGATCCAGGGAGAAATCCGATCGCCAGTATCTGGGGTCATGAAGGAATTCATTTTTTTCCCCTTTGAGATGATTGGCCAAGTTTCACTTTCACAAATTTTGTTTTCGGTTTGCCTTCCTCTGGATTAATTAATAATAAAATTAAAACATTATGATAATTAAATAGTTGACTAATAATTAATTAACAACTAATTAATTAATAACTAATCCATATATTGCAGATCAGAGGAGATCTTAAAAGGTTGAACTTGATGGACTGAAACTTTTTTCAACCTTGCCTTCCTCTGGATTAATTAATAATAAAATTAAAAAAATATGATAATTAAATAGTTGACTAATAATTAATTAACAACTAATTAATTAATAACTAATCCGTATATTGCAGATCAGAGGAGATCTTAAAAGGTTGAACTTGATGGGCTGAAACTTTTTTCAACCTTAATTACTATGTAACTATGTAACTATGTAACTATAATCAGAACCCAAAGAGAGGGAGTTTCACAGGATCCATAGTCCCAGGGAAACAAGACACTCAGTAGGACATAAAAAACGAAAACCTGCAGTGAGTTTGCAGAAGGTGCCTGCTAAAAGCACTACTTTTTAGAGATGGTGTGAGGCAAACTGCATGGTGGAGTTGGTGCCCAGCAAAAGAAAGAGCGTCACCCAAATTAGGAATCCAAAGAAGGAGACTCTGCATTATAACTTAAATGGTGATATAGGCCCAAAAGTGTAATCTTTTTGGAGTGTTCATCAAAGGCTTCTGGATACCAGATGTATGAGCTGGTGGGCCATTTAAAACCACAGTAAATCTGCAGTAATAATCAATTTTAAGCTAAATTGGAAAACCCAAGAAGTCCCAGGTTAAGAGCTAAAATTTGAAGCTGGTGTTGGATTAAACAAATAAATTGAAGAAAATTGGTTTACCTTTCTAAACCTGCGACACTAAGAGCATGTTTACCTGAAGCTACAAGAGGATTTAACTAAAACACACATTCCATTAGCAGGGTTAGCGTCTGGAGAAGCCTTTAATGTTTGCTTAGTGTCTAAGCCAGGAATGAAAGGATAAACTCTGTCTAGACTGGGACTGTGGACTATGCATATACCATCTAGGAGTGGATAAAAAGCTTAAAGACTGGATTTATGGATTCTTTATAAATGCTCTCTGGAATACTTCATGTCCAAAGGCAGTGACAGTATTCAGACTTTGCTTATAGAACTGACAATCCTTCTTTACTATTTTTGAGAGGTGAAAGACGCCTATATTAGCAATTGTTACTACTAGAAGTATTTGAGAGTCTTTTGGAAAACTGCTATTAGAATTATTGGACAGTTTAAGCCCTATTATTGAATATACATAATCCATTAAGCAAAATTTACTCACCTGGTTGTGGGCGGTAGAAGACATCTGAAGTAGTTACTTATTTCATTATTCTTTTGATAATAGTTAAATATTTAAAATGAAGAACAAGGATAATCACCCCACAAAAGGGAAAATGAAGGATACTAAAAAACAAGGTAATACAAAAGTGAGTAACTTTTTCTCCCCGGTAGAGAATGCGAACCACAGGGATAAATGACAACTAGTTTCCTCTTCACTATCACAGCTAGACTCAACTATTGAATATCTAGAGCTGAAATCTGCTCCTCTTGCTGAGGAACAGACAGGGGGTCTACAAGAAGATAAGTAATAAGCCAACAATTACAATTTTGAAATCATTATTAAATTAGTTGAAATGCTCAATTGTAATAGAATTAACAAAATAAATCTCAATTAATTCTAAGCAGATTAACTCTCTAGGGGAGAAAGTTGGAAAGTTAGATTCAACGCTAGATATAATAACCAAAGAAAATGAGGATCTTAGAAAGGAAGTTAGTGAAATTAAGAGAGAATTGTATGATGTAAAAGTCAAACTAGATGACTAGAATAGATGTAATAATATCAGAATAAGAGGTATCCCTGAAACCACTCTCCGAGGGAATTTACTACAATACGTAGAGGATTTTTTTACAGATTTGGTTGAGACAAGGAGAATAAAGGGAGATTTAATTGAGAGAATATATTGAATTCCCTTATCTAGATCTTTAAATGGGCAATATTCAAGAGATGTTATTGTGAAATTGAAATGGACAACAGATAGAGAAATTATTCTTAAAGCAGCCTTTCTTAAAAAAAACATTTAACACGCCATATAAACAGTTAGAAATCTTCCCAGATTTGTCTGGGGAAACCTTGTTAAAATGGAAGGAGTTTCAGAAACTTACCAAGATCTTAAGAAATAACAGTATTCTTTATAAATGGGGAATCCCCCATAGCATTATCTTTTATCAAAAGAACCCTAAGATATGTCATTAAGAATACTGTTGAGGATTACAAATTACTGCCAGACCTCACCCTGACACTAACAGACAAAGATAAGGTCGATAAGGATGGATAATCTTCTCCTGTCTGGATGGGGTTATCCTGACTGGTTATGTCGGGAGATTACAGGGGTGGTTGTTTTAAGTATATTTCATTAGATTAACGAGTGGGAGGAGTAAAGTGAGTAAGACATAGGAATTCAATTGAAAATCCCATTGGGTAAATGAAAGGAGGGAAATCTTGACTACAGACCTGGCAGTTCAAATTAATAGTTCTTACTACAGATGTAGGCTTAGGGCATAGGCAGCATTAGATTGAACACTGATAAATAAAGATAAGAATGGGTTATTAAATTAGGAATTCTAGACAACCTAAGCGCAAAGAGAGGTTAAAGACACATGATTATGATATGCAATTATTACTATACTAGGGAATTGCCCGTCAAAAATGACGGGAATAAAATTGTAAGGCTGACAATGCTGTTTACCACACAATGTGAGGCTTTTGCTCCTCTGAGCACCTTCAGCGCACATCGCAAGCCCCACGCTGAGCGCCTTTGCCACTGATTGCGAGCCTCTCCCCCTGTGTACTTCAACTTTCCTGCTTTGCAATGATCACCTTCGCTGCTCATTGCGAGCCCCGTCGCAGGGCTCGTAATGAGCACCAAAGGCGCTCATTGCAAGGCTCTCCCGCTCGCTGTGCTGCATAATGAGAGGCTTTGCCGCTCATTGCTGGCCTTGGATAGCCCGCCACTTGTCACTTGTCTTGTCACTTGCCCTCCCCTGTGTCTCCTTCCACCTCCCCTGTGTCTTCCTCCCCCCTCTCTCCCCTGTGTCTCCTTTCCCCCTCTCCCTTTCTTTTGCATCCTTTCCCCCATGCCGTTTGCCCCCTCTTCCTCCCCTGTGTCTCCTTTCCCCTTTCTCTGCCTCGACCCTACCTCCTTTCCTCATCTCTCTCCCCTGTTTCTCCTTTGCCCCATCTCCCTCCCCTGTGTCTCAATTCCCCCACCTCTTCTCTCCTGATCCTCCTTTCTCCCTCTCCCTTACCCCATGTCTCTTTTCCCCCTCTCCCTTTGCCCCCTTTTGTCTCCTTTCCCCCTCTCCCTCCCCTGTGTCTCCTTCCCCCCTCTCCCTCCCTTGTCTCTCCATTTCCCCTCCTCTCCCTCCCTTGTGTCCTTTCCCCTCCTCTCCCTCCCTTGTCTCCTCCCCCCCTCCTCCTGTCCCTCCCTTGTGTCTTGTACCTGGATGCAACCCTGCCAGCACTGCCGCACTCACCTCCTCTGCGGTTCCCATTCTCCAGCCGGAACAACTTTCTGGATCAAGCTGTGCATTGCGCATGCATATCCCACCTGCGCTATCCGCGGAGCCGCAGAGGAGAAGACGGTGAGTGCAGCGCTGTTGGCAGGATTGCATCCAGGTACGTGCTTCAGCTACTGGCAGGAACCAGGTACTGGGGGTGATGCAGGTTGCAGCTGTGGGTATGTGCTTAAGCTACTGGCAGGAACCAGGCAGGAACCAGGTACTACGGTGCTCATCACGAGCCCTGCAATGAGTGCCCTTGTACAGCCTAAGTCGCATGGGCCTCACAGTCGCGTGCCTCAACTGTTCGCCTCGCTTTGCAAGGCTCACATTTGTGTCCCTCACTTTGCGAGGGCCACAAAAGCGTGACCAACATCGCAAACGTTCCCAACATTGCAAAGATCCACAACTATTATAGTGATTACACTATGAAGGTTTTAGATTTTTGTAAGTAAGATGACCAAACAAGAACAAATAAAGTTATGAAATTACACAATAATATTAGTTCCACAAGTTTGCACATTTTTGATGACTAGAATAAAGATAAAGAAGAATCCAGGAAATGAATCATGAGATTTTACACAATGCAATAAGTAGGTTTCACTTTATGTTTTATTATAAACACTATAAAGGTTTTCACTGGGGGATTAATACTTGTCAGAATGACAGCCAGTTCTGAAGAGTTAATCAATTAGATAAGTATTTCTTTTTTAAATAGGCAGTATTAGCATAGACTTATGAAAGGTAGATCTATAACTATTCATATTAGAAAAGTTTAAAAGTATAAAACACATAATTCAACATTTTCGTCAGAAAGAAACTAAAAGGGGAAAATGGCCCTCAGATTACCCTTTACACAGTGAAAGTGTTTGATAAAATTTTCTCAATTAATGACAACGCTAAAGAAATTTGGTATTAATGGTAGGTCTTGGAAAATCATAATGACTATACAGTATATATACTCGAATATGATTGCTTCTTATATGGTAAATGGAAGTAGGTTTAAAAGCTGTATACTCCAAAGAGGAACTAGACAAGGATGACGACTAATTTCTCTGTTGTTCAATCTGGCAACAGAACCATTAGTTTCTACACTTCGTAGCTGGAAGAGGTAGAATGTAAGTGGACTCAGCTAGCATTATTTACTGATGACCTGCTTCTGTTTGTTGATGATCTGATAAAGAATATCCCCAACATTATATATTGTATCAAGGAATTTGTTTCCTTGTCAGGTTATTTAGTTAATCAAGGGAAGTCTGAGTAATTATGATTGGGTCATCCTCAGGATATCATAGGAGGTCCATTAACAATTAATTAATAAAATATTTAGGTTTAAATTTAGCAATATACTGTATATACAAAAAATGCATGTACTAAATTATGATCCACTTATATCAAAGATAGAAAGAGATCTTGAAAGAAGGAAGGCCCTTCCTTTGTCTTTATTAGGAAGAGGTAATTTGATAAAAAATTATGATGTAGACAAAATTATTATTTCTGATGCAAAATCTACCTTTTATAATAAAAAGTAATGATATTCATAAAATCAAATATATATTTAGGAAGTTCATATGGAATCAAGAAAAACCTTGGGAAACTGTGGCTTCTCAGTAGTAAGTGAGGAGTTAAGATCCTCAATATAGAATGGGCTTTCAAAATTATCTTTTGGAATCACAGAAAAACGGCTGTTGGATTGTTATTAGGAGATATAGTTTGAAGGAAGTAACTAAATACATTATTTGCTATATAATATAAAGACAGACATCGCCAAACAGGTAAAAGAGAATATATTAGTCTATCCAATGATAAAAGCTTGGAGGAGTATCCTTAAGAATATGCTTTATAATGAAATGACGATTAGCCAGAAACCAGACTTCTTCCAAACAAATCTGTGCATGCAATTACATAAAGTAGGTCTGGACATTACTGAGCCCTTTTTTAGATAGTGAAAATAAATTAATGAGGAGTTTCAGACATCTTCAAGAGAAATATCCAGTATTGAGGAAAACTCTTTTTTATACCTATCTTCCAGTGAAGTGCTATGTAAATAAATGAAAGAATGAGATGGAATATTTTTGGGAAGTTAATCAAACCTCTAAACTGACCCAAGATTATATTAAGGGGACAGTAACTATGTCTAACATATATAATATGATACAAGAACAGCACAGCCACTTTATAGAAAATTAAGGGCCATTTAAATTGGGGTTACGTTTTAAAAAGTAGCCCGTAACTCTCATCTTAGGGCTATTTGCATGTTAAAAAGCGCTGTAACGCAGACTACGGTTAGTTGCGGAAAAATCCTATGGGTTGAGCAATGCTGAACTTCGCGGCTGTAAATCCTTTGATCTGTCAAGCCTGTAACCGCTACGTCTTCAATTTAGCTATTAAATTGCAACAAAGTCACTCGCGAGCAAGCCCGTAGCACACAAATGGAGCCCAAAGCCCAATGTGCACTGGAGAGGACCCGCAAGGGGTGTAAAGTCCAATACGTAGCACTTGTAAAGGAAATAAAAACACACTACTGTACTAATATTAAAAGTGAAAGTGATGTTAGGTTTTAGAATTAATAGCACAACATTCTCAAGCCCGCAAATCGGCTCCGAAAAAATGCTTCATTTCATTTTTTTGTGTTATATCAA
Source organism: Discoglossus pictus (assembly GCA_027410445.1). Taxonomy (NCBI): domain Eukaryota; kingdom Metazoa; phylum Chordata; class Amphibia; order Anura; family Alytidae; genus Discoglossus; species Discoglossus pictus. Next base: position 113,603,493 of record CM050167.1, on the reverse strand, counting down.
TCCCTGCAATCAATGTGTTGATACATATACTGTAAATCTCATGAGATAGAATATAACATTTGCGGCTTTATTAATATTGCATTGTGACTAGAATGTGGGTTCACTCGTAGATCGTAATTGAACCCTGCAAGACTTTGAAATCCATCCTCCATTTTCTTGTGACGCAATACTGCCGATCTCCGTTTCCATTGGCTCCATCTAAACCCGTAACTACGGGCTTGCTTAATTGTTTGCATACTAGCCCGCAACTCCGACGGCCGACAACAGGTTTACGATTTAGCATCTCCAGCTAGTAGCTCGCAGCCCTTCTAATTTAATAGCACCATAACTAGGGGAAATTTCAAGCCCGCAGCCGTTACGTGCTTCACATTGGACTTAAGGGGCTGGAATTTAATATGGCCCTAAATTAGTAAAACATGGGAAAGGATTCAGAGAATATTAAACAGCACATTAGAATGTAAGAGGTATGCTTCTCCCTTTACATTTTTTGAACAACAATTAAAAAACTAAAAAGAATTGGTACATGATCAAGAAGAGTGGCTTGAATAAGTGTCCTAAGTGTAAAATTTGGGATCCCAATATCTTCAATTTTTCTGGTCCTATGAAAAAAAATTGTGCATTTTGGAAAACAATAGCTCAGTGGCTTGAAAACAAAATGGGAATACAACTTTATTTAGATCTTCAATTGATTTATTTTTTCGATGAGTTGATAGAGAATGGAGATTATAAAAAACTTTGGTTATGGAAATAAACATAATATTAATGAAAAATTGCTTAGTATAGAAGCCCAAAAATAATAAAATACCCTAAATGTTCAGATATTAATAGATTTGTATGAAAAGTAAGGTAGGATGGAAGGGATTTTTCTATTTAAGAACTTAGACCCCTATCTCCTAGACTGTGTATAGATATATTGTCTATATTATGAAGATATAGTGGCTGCCCTTGTTGCTTAATTTTATTGGAAAAGGACAGCTAATTATTGGGCCTTAATGCCTTTTCAATGAATTATTGCTTTGTAATATTTGACATATATACAGCAATTGCCATATGCATTTTTGTAATATTTGAATAGGATTCAATAATGTATATACAAAACAGTGGAAATGTTCTTTATGAACTTCATGTAGAAGCTCTTCAGATCTTTAGGTCCAGGCCAATTCAAGTGATCGGAGATCTTATCGGATCCATAGAAAGTCCCTGAGGAGTGATGATGAAGCCTAGAAATGGCTTGGAGTCTATTTCAAACACAAGTTTTTTCCAGCTTCACATTCAAGTGATTTTTCTTTTAACAGTCTGCAAATATGGAGAACAGACTAGTATGTTGTTGAGGTAAACAACTACATGGAAATAAAGCTGGCCTCTGAATATATTGTTCACATAATGCAGGAATACAGGTGGGGCATTACATAAGTCAAATAGTATGACAATGTAATCATAATGACCATCTCTCTTATTCAAGGAAGTAGATCCTCTGAGGCAATCTGTTAGCTAAAAAATTATGGGGAGAAGTTAACAATCTTTCACTGTTACTTTATTGAGCCTTCTGTAGTTGATTACATCTTTTTTGGCTACAAAGAAAAACCCAGCACCAGCAGGAGAGGGTCCATGTAAGTAATTTATATTGTCAGGAGCTGGGCACTAGAAATTCAGGCCCTCAAGGAGTGAGGTTGCAAATGAATTTTAATGAACAAAAACAGAATATACAAAGCTTGGCAAATATTCCTTTAAATCAACAGTGAAATGTTTGAATCAGCTATAGAGCAGCAGAAACTGGAAACATAGAGTTGTTAAAAGCAGACTGGGAGCTGTGGGCAGGAACAAGCACATAGATGGAGATGATAGCTGGACCAGAGTCCTGTCACACAGGAACAGAAGCAGCAGTGAATGACGCAGAGGCTGCACAGGCTCCCTGGGTCAGCCTGTAGCGTCACGTGACCCAGCGGAGCCTGTGAGGCTATCAGCCAATCAGGAGCGTCGGGGGGCGTGTCGGAAGCCCGTTTCGCGCCATTGAACACAGCAGCGCGGTCTCCCGACTGGATGGACGGAGGTCTGAGGTCCTGCAGCTAAAAAATGCAGTAGGAAGGTTTAATTACTGAGATTTCACCCCAGCTTACCAGCATATAAGGGGATAACACTGTTGAGGCTATCTTTGTCCGTTTTTGTGTTTCTTTTCCTCCTCCGTTTTTGTGTGTGTGTGTGTCCCTGTCTCCCTGTGGTGTGCTGTGTCTGTGTGTGTTCCTGTGTCTGTGTGTGCCTGTTTTCTGCTTGTTGTTCCCCCTGTTTGTTCCCCTGTTAGCATTTACTATGGATCCAGAAGGCTTAGAGGCCTTACTGGCTGAGGTTAGGACCCGTGCCTTAAGCCAAGGGGTCAGGTGGGTGCAGGACAGGCTGGGACCTCCCATGCCTTCTGCGCTTGGAGCTCAGCACATTGTACAGGAACAGCCTGCGGTGGCTGGTGTCCTAGCCAATTCTGATGCCTCTAGGGAAATTTTTTCCCATCCCACCACTGTAGGGCTGCCAGACCCACGTCCATCAGGTAGCAGACACCAGAGATGGGGGGCTTACAGGTCAGGGCGGCCGGGACCCCATACCCCCCAGGCAGGCGAGCGCCAGGATCACGGGCGGTGGGGGTGAGGGCCTAGCAATCCGGCCACCACCTGCCAACTTGCCTAAAGGTCCTAGGCCGCGACAAAGGTCACGAAACACCCCTCTAACACCCCGTAAGGGGGGTGCAGGGGGTAAGAGAAAAGCCGGGAGTCCTAAAAAGGCTCCTACAGGCCCTCACGGTGCCAAGCAGACGTTCCCTGGGGTTTCCCTCATTAACAGTGCTTCTGGTACTTTACAGGGACGCCCAACTGGCAGCGAGAGGAGCATGGCGACGACGAGAGAGAGAAGAGATGGGGTCATCAGAGAGATGAATAGCCAAGACAGCATGGTCATGATTGATGACATGCCTGTGACAGCGGCAGTGGCGAGGCTAGGACGCCCCACTCGAGCTAAGAAGGCTACGAGCAGGTACAGTCCGCTGCTATTTACGCACACACCGCTAAGGCGTAGCAGAGTAGAGACTGAGGGCGATACGGTTAGGCCACAGCGCAAAGGGTCTAAGACTGACCAACAGCTGGATATTCCAACGCCCCGAGGAAGTCTCAGGGGACCCCCTACAGGGGGCGGCGGAGGCAGTGCTAGCCTACTCCAGCCGCGCAAGCTTAGCTGACCAGGACCCTTCCTCAGACGAGGAAAGGGCGGTATGGGCGCGGGCATGCAGCTCGCGGAGAGCTAGTGACTGTTCTTCTTGTACCCACAGATCCAGAGGGAGATCCAGGTCTAGAAGTAGAAGATCTTGTCGGTGCAGCTGTGCTTGCACTGGATCTGAGAGGAGAAGCCCGCGGAGGGCCAGACGGTCAGAGTCCCCGGAGCGTCAGGAGAGACGCGGGGATACTCCGTTGGCCGTATCTACTCCAAAGCTTCCAGAAGCAGGTGAGCGCTCAGAATTGAGCTGCGCAGCAGACAAGGGCGGTTTTATTGGGTCATTAAGGACTCTATTAGCTGCGCATAACATTGCAGTTAGCGAGCGCGAAATGGGAGCGTGGATAGGGGGGCTAGCAAAGGGTGCATGGTCCCAGCCAGCAGCGGTAGTAGCGCCAGCGAGCGCGAGCGAGGCGCTAGCTAGCTTGCGCGCGCCCGAGCCGGTAGGCAGCGCAATAGCAGCAGTTGGGAATAACACTGTGGGGGTTACCGACGCAGCCATGAGGCCTATAGTCCTCTGCTCGTTGGATAATTTAGGTGCACACCTTCCACAGGATGTAAAGGAAAAGATCTGGAGGAGGGAATTTATAGAGTTGTTTTCCCTTCTCCCTATGTCTAGGCAAACAGACCTGGCCGAGAGGGGCCCCAGGGAGGGGAAATCCTTTGCTAGGCTACTCAGGACGTTTGATACCTGGCTGCAAGCATTTTCTATTTGGGCTTGCGTACTGTGTGAGCGGCACCCTGAACAGAGTTCGGGATTGTTCGTCTACATAGACGAAATTCGGAATGCTCACAAGGTTTATGGGGGTACAGCCTGGTGGCGGTACGATGAGGAATTCCGGCAATACTTGGCCTCAAGGCCAAGTATGGCGTGGAGCGACAAAGCGGTGGCGTATTGACTAAACATCATGACACCCATGAGAGTCGCGATGCCCTTTCGGAGCGGGGCCGGTGGAGCTAAGGGCCCCACCCACGCCTCAGGAGCAGGTCTTAAGACCTGTTTTTCGTACAACGAGGGGGTCTGCAGATGGGCGCCTAACTGCAGGTTTAAGCATGCATGCTCAAACTGCGGAGGTGAACACCCCCTGTCTAGATGCGGTAGACCCAAAGAGGGAGGCAGGGGCGAACCTCCTGCAAAGGGGCAAGACGCCCATACGCCTCCCCGCCATGCTGCCGTGGCTAAAGCGCTACGGTAAATTGGCAGGCACCGCCGAAGCAGCGCGCCTATTGGAGGACGGGTTCCGAGAAGGATTCCGGATTCCATGTGGGGTCGACATTCAAGGTTTTCTTGTCCCAAACCTGAAGTCGGCTAGGGATTTCCCAGGGGTAGCAAAAGCTAAGGTGCTTAATGAGGTAAAATTGGGGAGGATGGCCGGGCCATTTGCGGCCCCGCCCATCCAGGGTTTAGTTGTGTCTCCTCTTGGGGTGGTCCCCAAGAAGGAGAAGGGTAAATTTAGATTGATCCAGCATCTCTCCTACCCCAGAGGCCGTTCGGTAAACGATGGCATATCAAAAGACCAGGCTACTGTGTCTTACGAGTCATTTGACCGGGCGGTCGATCTGGTGAGGAGGGAGGGCCAGGGGGCCCTTATGGCAAAAGTGGACATCGAGGCAGCATTCAGATTGCTCCCCGTGCACCCGACAAGCCATCGGTTGCTGGGGTGCTTCGTAGACGGAAGTTACTTCGTCGACTTATGTTTACCCATGGGAGGCTCGATATCCTGTGCTTACTTCGAGGCCTTCAGCAAATTTTTACAATGGGTTGTGAGCATCGAGGCGGGGTACAAGAGTGGTACCCATTACCTGGATGACTTCCTTTTTGTAGGCCCAGCGAGAAACTACGCTTGCCGTTTTATGCTGGAGGTGTTCACCGAAATCTGTACAGAATTCGGGGTACCACTGGCCCATGACAAGACGGAGGGCCCTACGGAACAATTGACTTTTCTAGGGATTCGGATTGACTCCTGCAAAATGGAGTGCAGTCTTCCCTTAGAAAAGGTGGAGGACATGCAAGCCGAGATTACGGCGCTGCGGGGCGCACTGAGGGTGACCCTGCGGCGGCTGCAATCAATATTGGGGAAGTTGAATTTCGCGTGCAGAATTATCCCCATGGGGCGGATATTCTGTAGACGGATGTCGCTGGCTACGGTAGGGATTGCGAAGCCGCATCATTTCCTAACAGTCTCTAGGGCCATGCGTGACGATGCAGAGGTATGGGCGATGTTCCTTGCAGACTTTAACGGGCGGGTGGTCCTTCAAAAGGAGGGCACCACCAGCGCAGAGCTAGACCTTCACACCGATGGTTCTGGACCGATCGGTTGTGGGGCGTATCTCCAAGGGAGAAGGTGTGCTGCGGCATGGCCGGAGGAATGGGAAGAGGCGGGTTTACTGCTGAACCCTACATTCCTGGAGCTGTTTCCTATGGTGGTAGCAGTGCACTTATGGGGTCCTTGTTTCAGGGACAGGCGAGTCATTTTCCATTCGGGTAATAAGGGGTTGGTTGAAGCCGTGAACAACATCACGGCGGCATCCGTACCAGTGATTAGATTGCTCAGGCATCTTGTGCTATGTTGCCTTCGCTTGAACATATGGTTTCAAGCAAGACACGTGACAAATGTGAATAACGGAATTGCTTACGCCCTCTCTCGGTTTCAGGAGGATCGTTTCAGGGCGCTGGCTCCTCGTGCGAACGCCCTGGGGGAGCTCATCCCCGAGGAGCTCTGGGAGATTGGAGCTGTCAGGTAACGAGACTCGTGAGACAGTCTGTTGCCCCAGCGACGTGGAACGCTTATAGACGCGTGTGGGCTAAATGGGATAGCCTAGTGGCACTGGCCGGTGGTGCCACGACGGAGGACAAGAGCGTAGGGATCTTGCTTTGGTACCTGCTGCGGTGCGCTGAGCAAGGCGAATCAAAACCCGTAGTAGGGAGACAGGTCACGGCGCTTGCTTTTATGTTTAAGCTTGCTGGGCAGAGGGACCTTACTAAGGAGTTTCTAGTGCGCAAGGTGGTGCGCGGAATGTTCAGCGGTGCGCAAAGGCCAGATAGTAGGCGGCCAATAACATTTGCGCTGTTGCTGAGATTGGCTCAGGAATTGGTGGTGGTTTGCAGGGATCCCTTTGAATCTCTACTTTTCCGAACGGCTTTTTCCCTGGCGTTCTTCGGAGCGTTTAGGATAGGGGAGTTAGTCGCGAACAGTAGACACGGTTCGGGGGGTCTGCAATTGGTGGATACCTGCCTCAGGGAAGGTACGGTGGTATTGTGGTTGCGGAGGTCAAAGACCGACCAAGTGGGTAAAGGAAGAGAAGTGGTTCTGCATCAGGTTGGCACAGAGTGTTGCCCATATGCATGTGTAGTGGAGTACCTTAAGCAGCGACCGGTGGGACGGTGTTCGCTGCTGGTCCACGCCGATGGAACGGCACTGTCTATGTATCAGTTTAAAAGAGTTTTAAAAAGCGCACTGCATCGGCTCGGTTTCAAGCAGTCCGACTTTGGGACACACTCCTTTCGGATTGGAGCTGCCACTGAAGCGGCTAGGTTGGGGTTGTCCGACGCGACAGTAAAGCGCATCGGGAGGTGGGACTCAGACCGTTTTCGTTCCTATGTACGGCCAAATGCAGTGGTTTAATGGTGTTGCTTTCTACTTTCAGGGGAACAGAAGCAACTATGGATTGTGGGCCATTCCTACGTGTACTGGGCCCATAGGTTAGCTGCAGTTACCGAAGAAAAGGCACAACTGGGCTTTCCTGTTACGGACTTACGCGTAAGGTGGTGTGGCATTCGGGGTCTGCGATGGGCGCAGCTCGACGGCCTCTTGGAAACGTACGCGCAGCGTTACGGTCAGCCCAGTGTTATCATTCTTCATGCCAGCGGGAACGATTTGGGGACAGTTCCCATGAGACGAATGCTATAGGTGATGAGACGAGACATCGAGAAATGGGTGAAGAAGTTCCCTGGAACGTTCCTTATCTGGTCTGAGATGATTAAGAGAAGATCATGGCGTAACGCGCGCGACCCAGTATGCTTAGATAAGGCTAGACAGAAGATAAACCAGCAGATTGCGAGCTTTGTGAGAAAACAAGGTTTCTCTGCCATCCGGTATAAAGATTTCGAACCGGTCGGCGCAGATGATTTTTTCGCAAAGGATAAGGTTCATCTTACGGAAATAGGGTATGAGTTGATGATGTTCGAGTTTAGGGAGAGTGTTTTGCGGGCCTTGGCTTTAATGTCTAGCAGGGGGGGATCGCAGCCTCGGGAGGCGTCCCTCGCATGCTCCGTGGCGGGAGGTGAGTTGCCCGGCCCACTGGCCTAAGGGGGCGATGGCCCCACCTCACAGGGCGTGCTTAAAGATAAGCATTGGGGCTTTGGGCAGGGCTCAAAGCGTGAGGTCACTGTTCGTGGCCGGGCTCCTCCCCCAGAAGGAAAGGACTAAATTAGTCATCTAAATAAGTTACGGTTGTTTGTTTACATTGTGTCAAAATAAAGCTGTGGCCCGTTGTTTCTCCCAACTCAAGTTGTCGTGTCAGTTATTCCATCAACTAGCCTGAATGGATCATGCATGGGTCATGAACGACGCGGAAGCTGCACAGGCTCCCTGGGTCAGCCTGTAGCGTCACGTGACCCAGCGGAGCCTGTGAGGCTATCAGCCAATCAGGAGCGTCGGGGGGCGTGTCGGAAGCCCGTATCACGCCATTGAACACAGCAGCGCGGTCTCCCGACTGGAATCCCACCCACCCACCCTGTATTTTGTTGTTAACAGATGTTATGGTTTATTCTTTAAAAAAAAAAAAAAAAAAAAAGTATATATAATATATATAATATAAATAAGAATTATTGAAATTAATATATATATTTTTGGTTAAAGAATTCGGAGAAGTGGCTATTGTATGTTGTGTTTTGTTAATTTATGTCTGTGCGGCGGGAGGTGAGTTGCCCGGCCCACTGGCCTAAGGGGGCGATGGCCCCACCTCACAGGGCGTGCTTAAAGATAAGCATTGGGGCTTTGGGCAGGGCTCAAAGCGTGAGGTCACTGTTCGTGGCCGGGCTCCTCCCCCGGAAGGAAAGGACTAAATTAGTCATCTAAATAAGTTACGGTTGTTTGTTTACATTGTGTCAAAATAAAGCTGTGGCCCGTTGTTTCTCCCAACTCAAGTTGTCGTGTCAGTTATTCCATCAACTAGCCTGAATGGATCATGCATGGGTCATGTAAGAACCAGGCAGAAATCCCACAGGACAGGTAAGGAAGCAGCAGTACTAGACTGTAGTCTCGTTTCAGTGGCAGCAGCAAATCAGGAAGAGCAAAGACTTGCAGCAGGAATAGAGTCTTATAACTGGCACTTTGAAGTGATCACAGCTGGATCTTAATGGACTCACCAGATACATATTGGCTAAGCCTCATCACCTGTCAGTGATTAGGGGGCACAGTTATTACCCAAAGGAGCAGACATATCTTTCCAAAGTCTCCCTCTTGGTCTACTTAGTCTGTGAGTCACTATAAGCCATGGACAATGAAGGGCATTGTTTGTTTAACATAATCAGGATACATTTTATATTTTCTGAGTAACTGTATATCTAACTTAGAATCTCTTTTCAAAAGGGTTTAACTAACATAAAACTTTTTTTACTGTAAAAAAAACACTGTCCTTTGCAATGTTTGTATTAAAAATCTGATAGAGAAATATGTTTGTTTCTTGTAAAGGCTGTGGCTTTTTGCTCAAGATTGGTGTATATCAACAAAGAATTGCATATTTTGAAAGTGCAAACTCTAGAGAAAATAAAAATAGAAAGAAAACTGCAATATATGCAAAGGAGTTTATTTAAATATATGCAAATAGATGAAAAGTAATGTAAATGTTTTCAGTCACGACCCTTGGGATGCAGTTCTTGTGGTTAACCACTGTCACATGAACTAACGTCAGAAAATATAAACACAATAGTTAACTCTCTTCCCCTTTATGACTTTCAGTTACTTCAACACTATACTGGCAAAAAGAAAGTCCATGCATCCTAGTACCAAAGAGGTGTATTAGGGGCAATGTTTTTCTGAGTAGAAAAAAGCACATTGTGTGATCAATGTACATATTATAGCATATGGTATTATATGAAATATGCTAATTGATTTCTTATAAGCCCTTAGAACAAACTGCCTTTTATAAAAATACTAGCGACTTGCCCGTCAAAAAATGACGGCAATGTGATGTATATGTTTGTCAAGTTGTTTAGTTATTAACATATATTTTTGTCACTTGTAAGTATTTTAATATGAACGTGTATTTTTGTAAAATGTTGATGTAATGGTTTTTTAAAATGTAATTTGTATCTGAAGAATTGTTCACTTTAATATACATTGAATGAATAGGAAAGCAAAAAGTAAAAAGCCTTCTTGAAACGTCGCAAATTTTAACATGAAGTTTAAAATATATGTAAGCAATAACCTTCAAAGTATATATTTTTAAACTTGAACTTTATTTTTTATGTAAGTTTAGAAGTTGACAAAACATTGGTATAATTTTGAACATTATAAACAGGAACATAGTGAATACATTTTGTAACCTAATTTTTTATTAAAAGTATTAACATTTGAATGTAAAAACAATTGACCTTTAAATGAATCAGTATTAAAATGCAATTTCTATCACAATAATTGTTAACTTGAATATACATTGAATGTAGAGGAAGGCATACAGTAAAACTCTCCTTAAAATGTACGTAATTAAAGTAATTCATTACTGAGCACATAAACTGGCGATAAACATTAATGTAGGTAGCAATCTTAAGATAACAGACAATATTTACATTGTGACTTAAAAGGTGCTTGACCTCTTAACATCCACTTTGTAATCTGTTGAATGAAATAACTTGAAAATATATTTTTTAAACTTGTAACATTAGAAACATTAACATAGTGACTTAACATTTTAGCATAATTTTTACTAACAATGCAAGGCAAGTATTTTGTGAGGCGAATCATTCATAAACAGTACTTCCATTAATTATGACTGAATTAAACAACCAATTGTTATGTATTTTGGAATGCTTTTAAAAAATGTTGGCATCTTTAATTTGTATCCTGCAAATTTATAGTACTTCATAGTAGACAATGTTTGTAGTAAAAATACGTCCATCTTCTAATAAATCACCTTGACTTTCATTGTTTTCAATGTAAACTTTAATAGCCTGTGGATTTTTGCACCGTGACAACGCAACGTACAATTGACCATGTGCAAAAACTGGTTCTTCCAAGAAAATACCCACAGATTTGAAAGTTTGACCTTGTGATTTATTAATGGTCATGGCAAATGCCATAATAATGGGAAATTGTCTTCTTTGAAGTTTAAAAGGGAGACTACTTTCACTTGGTGCTAAATCTATTCTTGGTATGAAAACTCTCTCTCCTTTATGGGTCCCAGTTAAAATTTCAGTATCTATAAAATGGTCCTTTAATTGTTGAACAATTAATCTTGTGCCATTGCATAGGCCTTTTTTGGGGTTCATATTTCGCAGTAACATGATAATTGCACCTTTCTTTAGCTGCAAAATATGTGGTGGCATTCCAGAAGGAGTTAAAGAGTTTATGAATTCAGTTGAAAAGTTTGCCTGACTTTCATTGTCATCAGCAAGTACAGAATCAGCACTGTGATAATTTCTTTGTGGTGCATTAATTTTTTTTAAGATTTCATTATTGAGTATTAATGCATCTTTATTTTTACACGTCAGTATAACTTGGTGGGCAAGCTCGGAATATTCTTCGTTATTTATGCTCCCTTCAAATATAGCCGATATAATATCTTGTTGACAAATCATATGAGGTGGGATCTCTACAGTGTCGTCAGGTAAATGTAGTATTTTTTCTGTTCTGCCTTCTCCAATTTTAATAAGCCAATCATTGAAATCAGTTTGGCCTTCTGATCTCATATTTTGTTGCAGTTGAAGACGGGTAAAATGTTTCCATACTGTACTTGACTTTATACATGTTTCGATAATGTCAGTTCGATTTCCATGTACAACGACAGGTAATGTTTGTCTAAAATCGCCACCCAACAACATTACCTTTCCACCAAATGGAAAAATATTATCCATGACTTCACGAAGCAAACGGTCAATACATTGGAGGGCATAGCATGACATCATTGTGGCCTCATCTATTATAATTAATTTACATTTCTTCAATTTCTTTGCTTGTAAGGATGTCATGCGAATATCTGACACAGAATTTTCTAAAATAGGCACTGGCAGTTTAAATCCACTATGAATAGTTCTTCCACCTTCTAATAAAAGTGCAGCAATTCCAGTAGTGGCAAACGCCATTGCTATTTTTCCTTGTGCTCGTACTGAACTCATTAATAAATTGTACAAATATGTTTTTCCTGATCCGCCAGGTCCATCAAGATAGAAATAACGCTCTGTCACCATGTCATCATCTATAGCATTTTTAATGGCATGAAATGCTTGCAATTGTAGTGTATTTAAAGTTGCAAGTCTTTCTTCTGTTCTTTCTGCTTGTAGTTGAATGTCATAGTCTTCAAAGTTAATGTCATCTATAAGACCTGGATCAGGCAAATTAAAACTTGCACAACTTAATCCATGAGTTAAAAAGACTTCTTGGATTTCCATTAATGCTTTTAAGTGTGCAATGGGTTCATTGTATCGTCGCATAAAGTCTTCAGCCATATTACTTTTAGAAGTCTCCCACAAAGCTAATGCATTTGGAGCATTTGAGAAGATACAAATAAAAGCAAATTGTTCTCTCATCTGTCGTGGCATTTGACATTGTGCTGCTTCTTCTAAACATCTTTCCCACTCTGTATCATCAGCGAGTAAGTTTCTATGTCTTGCAGCTAAATGGAAGGATTCATATACAATGGCCCTCATTCAATTGCAATTTGGCCAATTGAATAGTGCTCTAAATAAGCACATAACATATATTTTTTTAATAAGTTTTTAGTTAGTGAAAACCTTGCTTTTGGATAGATGTTTACCAACTAAAAACTTCTTTAAAAAAATATGTTATGTGCTTATTTAGACCCCTATTCAATTGGGCAAATTGCAATTGAATGATGGCCAATGTCATTAACAGTTCTTAATTGTTCAAAACTTTGTGCTCCTGGAACATTTAAAAGTAATATCCGTAAGCAAAAACGTTCAACATCTCTTGGACTGACTGTGTAAATTCTTGGAATAATTTTATTGCCTCTGGTTTTTCTTGGTCTCCATAATCCATTCACAAAAACATAGTGATATGGAATTTCAATATATAAGTATTGTGTTGCTTCAGCATCAGTGGAATTTAATGCATACCATGCAGTTAGTGTAGTGTGACGATCTTCACTTTGGGCCACTGCATTCATTTCATTTCCAGCATGGAAATAGACTAAATGTTGTTGTGGCAAATGTACTGCTAACCTATATACTGCATGTGATCTATCATGCATTTCAAATTTTAAAAGCCGCCACATAGCTTCTGGCGCACTGACATAGCGAGCATCTACATGAGATGCAAGTTTATCATGTACTAACTCACTACTTTCAGGGTTGTCTTCACTTTTGACGACTACAGTAGCTGCATCGTAACCTTTGTAAATATATTTGTAGACATATTTTAAGGGTTTGATGGAAGTGCAGGCTTCTACGTTGATGTGGGCGTTATACTTCATGAGTAAATGTGGATTGTAGGGTACTACATATCTATTGTCCACTTTTTTTCCACGAATAATGGCACTATCTCCTTCTCTTCTTTTATAAAGTGGATATCCATCACAATTGGCATAGGTTTTGTCTCTATAATCTTTTGGAAATTCTTTGGAACATTTATTATTTTCCATACATGGTGATTGTGGATTAAGGTCACCACAGGGTCCATGAATCATGCGATGAGTAACAATCTCATATAGTCTACCATATAGTTCTGGATCTGGTAGTTCAGCAACAATGACTGCATCCACTTTGTCCGAAGTATCTAATTTATATTTTTCTTGAAGTATTATTAGAAGATGTGCATGTGGAAGGCCTCTTTTTTGAAATTCAATGGTATATACATAAGCAAGACATTTGCCAAATAACTGATTTATAGTGAAGTCACGTATTAATTCATTTAATTTAATCTTAAAAACTCTGGCTACTAAATCTGGTCGATCTGAAGCAGTTTGTCCAAGAAGTAGATTTAGTGTAATTTCTGGCCATTGTGGATTACATGTAAATGTCACAAATAAATCGGGTTTGCCAAATTTAGTGACAATAGCCATAGCATCATTGTATCTTTCTCTCATATTCCGAGGAGATCCTTGAAAGGAAGATGGTAAAATGATGGCTTTGCCAGCTGTCATGTCTCTGCTTGTAGCCACGTCAGCAACATAGTCCATTAATCCAGAATATTGTTCTACACGGAGTTTATCTTGTTGATATTTGATAAAGTTTAAATTATTTGCCTCAACTTGCAAATATGAATCAATAATCCATTGTTGTGTTAGTTTCCCACCACATAAAATTGGATTAAATACATTGCGAATGGCAATTTGAGCTACTTTAAATTCAAGCATAGAAACATTATTTCGGATTCTGGCTTTAGCATTTGGGTAACTGGGAAGAGTTAATTTTGGTTGCCAACCTGCTTCTCCATGTGGGAAAAAGATGGGATATGTCATTGGATCTAAATTTGGACTTAAGATACTCATATTAATAAACGGTTGCTCCTCATTTCTGGGATATATTCGAATGTCTCTTTGAAATGGTGGTTCTCCTTCATCATTCTGAAACACCATTGCAACCTCATTTGATGTTGGCAAGTTATAACGACGTTTATCAGTATGTCTGTCTCTTTTAAGCACCATATTAACCTTCGGCATTGGTAATTGATGTTTTTTTTGCATGAAGTAGTTGTTCATTTTCTACTTCTGCCAATTTTTTATAAGCTTTACTGTAGGGATTGTTGTCCATAATGTTATTTAGCTCTATGAAAACACTGGGTAAGCATTTTCTATTTTCTTCCATCTGCATACGTTGGTCAACAGCTTCCATTGTATCTAGGACATATAGTTGAGCGAATTTTCTTTGATTTCCTTCCTCTGGATGTAAATGGGAAGTGCGATGATAAATTTGTCCTTGGACTTTAAAACAGTAAGGACCATGTCCTGGTACATTAGCAGCTAATGTTGCCCCCATGGATGCAAAGGATATGGCACTATTGTAGGATCTTATGTTTGTTTTAAAATTTTTGTAGTTTGGAAAAGTAGGTTCAGTCATAATGTTTTGTAAATAGAGAGGAAATTGTTTCCTTTCTGGAAGTTTGAACTTGCCTTTTTGACAGCAACTAATAAATTGGCCATTTCTGGGTCTCTCCTGTTTAAAATAATAAGCCTCACAAAACTGACATTGAGTAGTCATGTCCCCACAACTATGAACCTCTACTGCTAAAGACTTGAGTAGAGGACAATTTGCAAAGCATATAGGATTTTGACTTTCATATTCATCAGGTGAAATGTCATATTAAGTTTCAACAACAGGTTCTAAATGCTTTGTTTTTTTCGTGGCTTTTCTTGGTATATGTTGTATTGTTTGAGGTAAAATGTCATGTAATGTTTCATGAAACGGTTCTAAATGCTTTGTTTTTTTTGTTGCTTTTTTTGGTATCTGTTGTATTTTTTCTGGTAAAATGTCATCTGATGTTTGAGCAACAGGTTGTAAATGCTTTATTTTCTTTGTTGCTTTTTTTGACATATCTTTAATTTCTGCAGGTGACAGTCTTTTGCTTGCAATTCTTTTGCGTTCTTTTTCTCGTCGAATTTCCTTCTTCTCCGGTGTCTGCTGGCTGTCTGCTCTCTGTCGTCGTTCTCTAGCTTGGCGTCTTTTCTTTTCTTGTTTACTCTCGTTATCAGCCATGTTAATCTGTAAAAATAAAATAATGTATCATTAGTTTATTTTGAGATGTTAAGTTGTTTTTCATGACAAATTGTTATCAACAGTGTGTTTACATTTTATACTTCATCAATTTCAATGCGGTCAATTGAATAGAAGTCTAAATAAGGCCATCAGATAATTATTTAAAGAAGTTTTTATTTATTAAACATGTATCCAAAAGCAAGTGTTTCAGTAACTAAAAAGGTATTTTCAAAAAGATGTTATGTCCTTATTTACAGCACTATTCAATTTGTCAAATGGCAATTAAATTAGGGTTTAGGACTGGAATGTTACAATGACAAATTGTATAGAATCTGTGTTTTTAGACATTTTTGGACTATGCAATTTTTTTTTTTTATTTTACATTGAAGTTTGTATTTACTGTTAAAGATTATTGGCCCTAAAAGACAAATAAGAGATAGATGAAAAATGTGTTAGTTATATTTTTTCAACAGTTATAGTTACCGGTGGTTTATTTTAAATTTTATTTTCTGTTGACATCGATGCAAAGCTAAGATCTTAATTTTTTTTTTCTCTTTTTTTACTTGTTATACTGTACCTTGGTTGAAGTTTTATTTCAAGCAAAATTCTTTGTTGGTCCTGTGTTGAAAGCCTTTGTCCGATGGTCTGGTCCTGTGTTGAAAGCCCTCGTCCGATGGTGTAGTCCTCTGTTGAAAGTCCTCGTCCGCTGGTCTGGTCCTCAGTTCAAACTCCTGTTCCGATGTTCTTGACGCAGTATCTGTTATAAAATAAAAATGAAAATGTTATGTTATTTGAATGTCTTTGTATTAATGAAAAAATGCCATTATTTCTGTGTTTTTCTACAATCCTTTTTGGTGCGCCGCAATTTTGGTATGCTTCTTTAGGATTTTTTCTAAGGCTTATAGGTGGTTAAACATTAAAGAAGAATATTAATTAATTTTTCTCTTTTTTTACTTGTTATACTGCACCTTGGTTGAAGTTTGATTTGAAGCAGAATCTTTGTTGGTCCTGTGTTGAAAGCCTGCGTCTGATGGTCTGGTCCTATGTTGAAAGTCCTCGTCCAATCGTCTGGTCCTCTGTTGAAAGTCCTGGTCCGATGGTGTAGTCCTCTGTTGAAAGTCCTCGTCCAATGGTCTGGTCCTCTGTTGAAAGTCCTCGTCCGCTGGTCTGGTCCTCAGTTGAAACTCCTGGTCCGATGTTCTTGACGCAGTATCTGTTATAAAATAAAAATGAAAATGTAATTTTATTTGAATGTATTTGTATTAACTAAAAAATGACATTATTTCTGTGTTTTTCTACAATCCTGTTTGGTGCCCACCACTTTTGGTATGCTTATTTAGGCTTTTTTCTAAGGCTTATAGATTGTTAAACATTAAATAAGAATATAAATGTAGTTTGGTATGTGTTTGTGTGAGTTTTCGTACAATCCTGTTTGGTGCGCACCACTGTTGGTATGCTTATGTAGGCTTTTTTGTACGTCTTATAGGTTGTTAAACATTGCAAAAGAATATTAATTTAGTTTGCTATGTGTTTATGTGAGTTTTCGTACAATCCTGTTTGGTGCGCACCACTGTTGGTATGCTTATTTATGTTTTTTTTTTTAATGCTTATATGTTGTTAAACATTAAATAAGAATATAAATGTAGTTTGTTATGTGTTTGTGTGAGTTTTCATACAATCCTGTTTGGTGCGCACCACTGTTGGTATGCTTATTTAGGCTTGTTTCTAAGGCTTATAGGTTGTTAAACATTAAATAGGAATCTAAATGTAGTTTGCTATGTGTTTGTGTGAGTTTTCATACAATCCTGTTTGGTGCGCACCACTGTTGGTATGCTTATTTAGGCTTCTTTCTAAGGCTTATAGGTTGTTAAACATTAAATAAGAATCTAAATGTAGTTTGCTATGTGTTTGTGTGACTTTTCATACAATCCTGTTTGGTGCGCACCACTGTTGGTATGCTTATTTAGGCTTCTTTCTAAGGCTTATAGGTTGTTAAACATTAAATAAGAATCTAAATGTAGTTTGCTATGTGTTTGTGTGAGTTTTCATACAATCCTGTTTGGTGCGCACCACTGTTGGTATGCTTATTAATGTTGTTTTGTAATAATTATAGGTTGTTAAACATAAAATAAGAATATAAATGTAGTTTGCTATGTGTTTGTGTGAGTTTTCGTACAATCCTGTTTGGTGTGCACCAATGTTGGTATGCTTATTTAGGCTTCTTTCTAAGGCTTATAGGTTGTTAAACATTAAATAAGAATTTAAATGTAGTTTGCTATGTGTTTGTGTGAGTTTTCGTTCAATCCTGTTTGATGGGCACCACTTTTGTTATACTTATGTAGTGTTTTTTCTAATTGTTATAGGTTGTTAAACATTGAAAAAGAATATGAATTTAGTTTGCTATGTGTTTGTTACAATCCTGTTTTGTGTGTACCAGTTTGTGTGTACCATATGTTGCATACGTTGGCCCTCATTCAATTGCAGTTTGGCCAATTCAATAGGGTTCTAACTGTGCTTATTTCGAGCCCTATTGAATTGTCCAAAATATCAATTGAATGAGGGCCTTTGGTTGCTGGATTTGTTATATTGTGAGGGCCTCATTGAATTTCGTTTTTGGCAATGGAATTGGGCTCAATATGAGCACAGAGCATCTTTTTTTACAGAAGTTTTTAGTTAGTGAACTTGTATCCAAAAGCAAGGTCTTCACTAACTAAAAACTTCTGTAAAAAAATATGCTCTGTGCTTATATAGAGCCCTATTGAAATGGGCAAATCACATTTGAATGAGGCCCTCGGCCATTAAACATATTTAGGTCCTGAATCAATTGCGTTTTGACTAATTGAATAGGGCTCTATATAAGCACATAACATATTTTTTGACAGAAGTTTTGAGTTAGTGAAGACCTTGATTTAGTATCGAAGTTCAGTAACTAAAAATGTCTGTCTAAAAAATCTGTTATGTGCTTATATAGAGCCCTATTCAATTGGCCAACTCACAATTGAATGAGGCTCATGGTTCGGTTCTTTTTTATACTTAATACTTTACCTTGATTGAAGTGTGGAATGACAGAGGGTCCCCTCCTGCCAATCTTAATCCGCCGGTCTTCTTGTAGTGTCTGTTTGAAAAATAAAGTGAAATAGTGAATTATATAAAAAAAAAAATATTTAGCAAAGCATGGCCTTTTCAGCATTTAATGTATTTTTGTATCTTACCTCTTCTTCTTTGTTGGTGTTCTTTAAAAGGGATTGTGCTTCACAATGCACGGTGCAAATTGTTGAGTGACGCTGTTGATGCAGAGTCTGTTTGAATATTAAAAAAAGTAGAAAGATTAAGCTTTAGGTGATCTATTGAATTGCAGTAAATTAATGTCATTTAAATATACTTCTGTAATTATTTTCAATTAACATTATTTTTTGGTGGGGGCTATATACATATGTCACATACATGAAGCACATTTCCATAGTTGAAAGTAATTTTTTTGTGTGCGTGTGACATATCACTATACATGAATCATATTTTAATTGTTAAATTAACCTTATTTTTATTTTTGGCCAACATACATAAATGTGTGCGTGACATGTGACTATAGATGATACACATATATGTGCGTGTCACATATCAGTATACATGACTCATATTTTAATAGTCCCAACTTATTTTTTTCTAATGTAATTTAAATGTAGTTGTTTAATTAGTTTGTTTTAAGATAATTTTGTTGCAGGGGCAATACACATAAATGTGCGTGTCACATGTCAGTATACATAAACCTCTTTTTCTTATTTAATTTTTTTTTTTGATGTCCTGTCTTGATAATAAAATGTAATATATTATAGCTTACCTCTCAGTTGTAATTTGCACAGTGTAAAGTAGTAAATTAGTAAAGAATTGTCTTCTCAAGTTTTAGCAGCAGTTATGTCTGAAGTCACTCTGTTCATCACCTGAGTAGAAATGTATTTTTCTCTGTCAAATAGGCAGTATTTATAAACTTGTAGAACATTCTGGAAAGTTAGACCGTTAGAACGCAATACGCATGCGCTATTTGCGTTCCAGCTTACAATTTGCGTTCCATCCGCCATTTTGTGCGTAGTAGTGGTTAAAATGGTGTTTAATATGAGTGTGATCCGTTCCGCATAGTATGTGTTTCATTATTGCGAGTAAGTGTAGTGTAGTTACGTCTGGAGCCTCGTTTTCGTTTTGTTCGGCGGCCATTTTTTCTCTCGCTTAGCCGATTTTCGGCCGTTTAAACTCTTTGTTTTGGACTTAAATGAACGTGTAAATGAACTTTTGGAGGTGCCGGATGCCCCCCCGTGCTGTAAGTAAGCTTTTTATGTGTTTGTTGTGTTTATTTCTTGTGTTTGTGATGTTTTGATGCGGTTGGAATGGGTCTTTCGCGGCCGTATTTTTTTCCGATGCGGCCGTATTTTGTTGCGATGTTGCCGTATTTTTTTGCGATATACGCAGTTAGCTTTTACGTGTACGACGCAGTGTATTTGTTTCTAAGTCGTGCGTATGTGTGTTAAGAGCGTGTGAGGGGCCTTTTTTACTGTTTTTTTGTTAAGTCTTGCGTCTGTGTGTCTGGGTGTAAGCGGGTGTGAGGCGACTTTAAGTTTTTTTTTGTTATGAAGTTGTGTGTGTGTGTATGTGTGTGTTAACACAGCCGATGTTGGGATGCTCCCACCACCACAAATGCGGACCCTCGCTTCGCGGGGACGTTGTTGGGTTTTTGTTGGCTGGGCGGTTGGGTTTATTCTGTGAAAAAGTTGTGTGTGTGTATGTGTGTGTTAGCACAGCCGACGTTGAGCCTCCACCTCCGCAAATGCGGACCCTCGCTTCGCGAGGATCCGCATTTGCGGGGACGTTGGGATGCTCCATCACCGCAAATGCGGGCCCTCGCTTCGCGAGGACTCGCATTTGCGGGGAACTGCGTCCCTCGCTTCGCGAGGGACGCAGTTCTTGCGGGCTCGCTACGCGAGCCCGCAAGCGTGAGCAACGACCCGTACGCTCACAACTATATTAAAAATATAATTGCAACGACCTAGGAAGAAAAGCTGATTAATTAAGCACTGATCACTATTCAAATTCATATTTAATCATTTTTAATACAGAATAGCGACTTGCCCGTCAAAAATGACGGCAAGAAAATTTGAAGGCTAGCAATGCTGTTTGCGACATAACGCCCTGTAAGTTGCGGGCCTCGAAATGAGGGCCCCAACGCGAGCCCCTCATTGAGCGCCTTCGGCGCGCCTTGCGCATGTGCAAGTCCCAACATTTCAGAGCTTTACCAACAAAGTGGCAGATCCACAACTATTATATGCGATATTCAATATGATATTCATGTAGAGTAGAATATGAGCTTCCAGCTGTATGTCTGTCTCCACTCTAATAATGTAATTTAGGAAATTGTGGAGGTTAGACTGAGAGACATTACTAATACCAACAGATCATTTATGAAATATTTTGCGTTGCTTTTTAAATGATTAAATAAGAGATTTATAATTGAACAAAGCCTAATTAAAACTTCTAGCTCATGTTGTTAGAATATTACAGTGTCCTTGTATTATAGTGTAATTGTATTATATTCAATTATTCTGCACTACAGACTACCATGGGTTCTTAATAAGATGTGTTGTTGCAGACTATTGATATGTCCATTAGTCCCAGTGAAAGAATTGCCATATGTTTGCTGTAGCAGTTGCAGTTAACCCCCCCCCCCCCTCACACATACCTATGGAACCATATAAATAAAAATGCATCATAATTGCATATAATAGACAATAAATGAAAGATTGCATTTTTTTTAATCTAATATATTATCAAGTATGTGCAGGTCATTAAATAAATGGAAAATATACATACAATAAATATAACTGCAACAGAATGTTATTTGAAAATGGAGTAAATGTTAGATACTTCTTTATGAGTCTCCTTATCAAGGGCTATAAATTAATTTTCACAGGGAGATTAATTAGAAAGATAAGCATGTTCACTTAGTATAAATATGAGTAAAATATGAGTAAAACAGACAAGTCTCCAGCAGGTGAAAAATTAACTCATAACTGAACAGATGAAATTGGTAAGGTTTAAATATTATTTTATCTTTTGCTCACTACGTGGAGCTGTAGCTGTGAGCCTAGTCGGGGTCAGTCAGTGACTCATGTAAACACAGATTTGATTTGAAAATTCAATATTTCAAGTATTTTAACAGGCTTTTAGGAGATCTTCACTGCTATCTGGTCCAAATTGTGCTTAATTAAATCACCCTTTCATTATTGGCCCTTGTTAAGGAAACATGAATAGGTGGTTCTGTAAAGAAAATATTCTTAAAATAACTTACTTTCAAGTTCATTAATTTAACATTTTCACTCAAAAAACAACTGTAATTATATTTATTTGTGTATTTTTATTTATGTGATTTTTACTATGCCACGCCACGTTAAACCTATTTTTTAGATCACTATTAATTAACATTAAAAATTAATGTGCAAATTGCAGCAAAGCAAACCATTAACCAGAAAATATAATGTAAAAACACAGTTTACCTCATTAACGTCTACTGCTTTACCTCTTCTCACCTCTCGCATTGTCCTGAACACTACTAAAAGGAAGTGAACTATTACAACTACAATAACATTGTTTGGGCTGCAGTGGCGGCTGGTGACTTTTCAAGTTGGAGGGGCGACAGGGCGAAACATAGCCACTCCCCCCTTTTCAAACCACACCCATTTTTATAACTCCTCCCCCTGACGTCATAATGACCTTTATAAGCCCCGCCCAATGACCTTATGCTTGTAAAGCCCATTGAAATACATGATCTGCAATGCAGAAATGTCAAGAAGTAAAGTAACAATGTGTTAAATTCATTGGTATACAATATAGATTGAAAAAACTCATGTGACAAGACTACAGCAATATCATAATTGCACCTATACGTATTAACAGAAAAATTAAAGGAGTGACACCTACCATTAGTCGGCTCTTCTTCTCAGGGTATTCATGTTCATTAAGTTGACCAATGAGTAGAAACAAATCTGCAGCCACATAGGGTTTGCACCTGGGGTTGAAAGAAAACAAGCAAATCAATCAGACCATTCAAGAACAAAACCATACTTTAAAAACCTTAAAAGAACAAGTGGAACCATATAGGCCCCAACCGTACCTTAAAAACCCTAAATAACAAATTGGGACCATATAGGCCCCAACCGCACCTTAAAAACCTTAAATAACAAATTGGGACCATATAGGCCCCAACCGCACCTTAAAAACCCTAAATAACAAATTGGGACCATATAGGCCCCAACCGTACCTTAAAAACCCTAAATAACAAATTGGGACCATATAGGCCCCAACCGCACCTTAAAAACCCTAAATAACAAATTGGGACCATATAGGCCCCAACCGCACCTTAAAAACCCTAAATAACAAATTGGGACCATATAGGCCCCAACCGTACCTTAAAAACCCTAAATAACAAATTGGGACCATATAGGCCCCAACCGCACCTTAAAAACCCTAAATAACAAATTGGGACCATATAGGCCCCAACCGCACCTTAAAAACCCTAAATAACAAATTGGGACCATATAGGCCCCAACCGTACCTTAAAAACCTTAAATAACATATAGGCCCAAAAAAAAAAATATATATATATATATATATAAATATATATATATATATATATATATATATATATATATATATATAAAAATTGATATCAATATATCACAATAAATAAATATATATATATATATATATCAAATTGTTATATATATATATATATATATATATTTATTTATTGTGATATTTTGATATTAATTTTTTTATATATATATATATATATATATATATATATATATATATATATATAAAAAATTACACATAAATATACATAAATATATACATACAACAATATATATTAATTGATATTTATTATTTGATTAATTGATGTTCTTTATTACATGGTATATTATATTGTTCATGCATTTCTATTACACTTTATTTGTTATACATATTACAGTGCTATTTTTTGGCTATACATGTTACAGGATATTATCCTGTAACATGTATATCACATAAAATAGCCCTGTAATATGTATAATACATACAGGGTCAAACAAGTTCACACTAACCTTTTTTACCCTTACAGGCTTCCATACCTGCTTGCTGATTTGCTAATTTTTTAAAGACTCTCATTGGTTGAAATCGATGTCAATCAAAAATTTCAGCCAATCAGAGTCCTTCAAAAATTAGTATATATAGCAGACCGTGGGAAAAAAACAATTAATCGCGGGAGGGGCTCCTTGTAGGAGGAGCTCTTTTTAGTGTGTTGTTTTTTTTTTTTAGAGCGTCGTTTTTTTTTTTTTGAGGCCTCTTTAAAAGGGCCAGAATGGATGGATGGACAATGGCTTCAATCAAGATTGGATTATTTTTGATCATTGGCTTCAATCAACATGGATTATTTTATTTTTGATCATTGGCTTCAATCAACATGGATTATTTAATTTTTGATCATTGGCTTCAATCAACATGGATTATTTATTTTTCATCATGACTATATCCAGAGAGGACAGAAGGCCAACGCTGGAGGGGTCAATTTTACAGGTAAGTATGTGCTGTTGTTTATTTTATTTTTTATTAATGTTTGTTTAAAGCTGTTTATTTTTGTATACAATGTGTTGTGTTACTAACTGTACTAACAATGTGTGTATGTGCTGTTTATTTTATTTTTTATTAATGTTTGTTTAAAGCTGTTTATTTTTGTATACAATGTGTTGTGTTACTAACTGTACTAACAATGTGTTACATTGTGTGTTTAATTGTAATAATGATGTTACTGTATTTTTTTTTTCCCTTCCCTTATTTTTATTTTATCTTTAGAAGTGACAGGCACATATACATGCCTGTTACTTCTAAAAATGGAATAAAAATAGGGGGGGGGGGGGGGGGTAGGTAGTTGGTTAATGGTTCATCCAGGGTGGGGTCGGTCACGGTCAGGCGCCCATCGGTCGCCCATAGGCCACGACCAGGGGTGGCACAGGCCTCATGGGGGTGAACATCCACCCCCATGTGGCCTGGTCAACCCCGCTCACTGCCCGAATACCCGGGGTAGCATAGGCCGCATCGGGGTGGTGCCGGGGGCCCGGTGGTGATCGGGCCTCGGGGGTGGCATACATGGAGGTCATCAGGGGTGGCACAGGCCTCATCAAGGGGGTGATCCGATCACCCCCATGTGGGCCTGTGCCACCCCGCTCACCACCCGACTACCCCGATCCCGTGATCGGTGTAATCCGGTGGTGGCATGATGGCATAGCTAGGCTAGCATAGGGCAGGCCTGATCGGGGGTGGCACAGGCCACATGGGGGTGATGGCTGGGGTCGTCGGTGGTAGTGGGTGGCTGGGTAGGTGGCACTGGCAGGCTAGGCAGGCATAGTGGGGGACTGGGGGTAACTGGTCACCCCTAACTTTTATTAGGGGCTACTAGGGGTTTTGGTTTGGCCAGGGGCAGGGGCAGGTGCCAGGCAGAGGCAGGTGTAGACTTACTGTGTTAGGCAGGCAGAGCAGATGAGTAGATTCAGCCAGGGAGGTCTCTCAGTCTCAGCGTGACCAGGGTCAGGAAACAGAAAGGGGGAAGGGACAGGGAACTGGTGGTTTTATTGACTGTATCAGTCAATCAAAATCAAACTCGAGGCTCTATTTGCTGGCGGGCGCTCAGGGCTAACGGTCTGGGTGGGTTTAGATTGATCACTTAGTAACTGGACAGCCTTCCATCATTGATTGGTCAATGATGGAAGACTGTCATTTATTAATTGATACATTTATGACCGCCCATGCATATCGTCACTGTGATGGTGGGCGGCATGCATTAACGGTCAGTGGGCCAGGCCAGGACTCATTGAAGAGAGAGAAGAGTCTAAAGGTTAGTGTACACAGTGTATATAACTATTGTAATTTGATCACACAGGGTGCAGGCAGGGGGCGATAGATACACAGCATTAGTTAATGTAGCGCAAGGGTTATTTTAAAGTGACAGTGTCCCTTTTCTAACTTTAATTCATTTTAATACTATTTAGACTTGAAATGATGATGTACACCTTATATTTATTTGTTTTTGGGTTATACTAATACATTGTTGTGTTTTTTTTATTGCAGGGTGAAGAAAATATTTGGGGGGGCGTTTGCCCTGACGCCCCAATGGACGGGCCGCCCCTGTTGGGCTGTCTTGTTAAGATTTGAATAATGTTATTGCAGTTTAAATCTTTCACTTTCTTTTAGCAGTGCTCAAGAAAATAAGAGAGGTGGGGAGGAGTACAATAGCCATTAATGAGGTAAACTGTGTTTTTAAATTATAGATTTGTTTAGCTGAATCTTTGATTTGCTGCTGTTTGCACAAGTATTTCTTCATGTTAATTAATGGTGAACTTAAAAATAGGTTTAGCATGAAAAGTGCTTAAACTAGCCCTTTAAAAAGCAGAGTATGTGTTCAGTCCAGTCCATATGGAAAGTAATAATTTAGAAACAGTCACATTCAATTTAGGTGCTGATGATTATAGCCATTGGAAATGGACAGCTTTACAACAAAAGGCAGAGATGAGAGTAAGAAGTGCTTTTTGACCTTTCCTGAGAGACGTCTTCCTTTGTGTTTATTCAAAATATGGCCCACTCCAGAATTAGTCTTATAGAGAAGTTTTAATTTGTTTTTGCAAAAATGTAAAACTTGTTTCCAGAATTGTAATATTCTTCAAGATCCTATTAAACTATGGTATGAACATGGGGGCGTTTCTGCCTATGTTTTACCAAACTACAGTGGCCCTTTAAATTCATAGATGTTTTGATTATGGTGTATTGCAAAAAATACTCAAATATTCATTTTTCCTTCTGTTTATTGTGCTCCTTTCCACACATTATAGTCTTTTACAAAAATGCTGAGTTCAATTAGTCCAAGTCTCAATATTTCCCACTTTTGTAGAAAATCTCTTGGTTGGAATGGGAATAAACAAATAAAAGTGACACAAAAATGTTCATATTCAAATAGATTGGTGACATGCTGCATGCAGCAGCATTGCACTGGCAGTGTGGACCTCTCCTCTGCAGGCATAGTGTTAGGTCACATCTGTGAAACAGAAGTTCAGATTCTTTTGCTCTGTGTAAATAATTACATCAAGGACAATAAAATTACCGGTAAGTAACATTGTTAAAACATATATATAAAGCAAAAAAAAAAAAAAACTAAAGAGTCCCTTTCATTTATACATAAAATAACTCTAACTTCTATTCTTCCAGGTCAAATTTTTAATTACAACCAATTGTGTTATTATTTATTTATTTTTCTTCAATAAATGACAACTTTTTTGCCTTACTTTAACTCTACATTGCCTCACTTCAACTTTCCATAGGGACAATGGATACTTGATATGGTAACTGGGGTAGGCTGGGCACAAAGGGAAACCAATTCATTTGGAATTGCTGTGGACACTGGGGCAATAAATGTGGGAACTGGGGAATCCATAGTACAGTTAGATTCCACTAGGTTGGAGGAAACCAGTCAATTCAGTATCAATAGAGTATCAATGGATATGGGAAATAGTGATGTCGCGAACATCAAATTTTCGGTTTGCGAACATCGGACCCGAACTTCCATCAAATGTTCGCGAACGGGCGAACCTGGCGAACCGCCATAGACTTCAATGGGCAGGCGAATTTCAAAACCCACAGGGACTCTTTCTGGCTACAATAGTGATGGGAAAGTTGTTTCAAGGGGACTAACACCTGGACTGTGGCATGCCGAAGGGGGATCCATGGCAAAACTCCCACGGAAAATTACATAGTTGATGCAGAGTCTGGTTTTAAGCCATAAATGGCATAAATCACCTAACATTCCTAAATTGTTTGGAATAACATGATTTAAAACATCAGGTATGATTTTGTATCGATCATGTAGTGTAAGGGTTACACCTGCTTCACAGACCAATTTCCCCGATTAATGCACCGCAAACAACCGCAAACAGTCCCTTTGCACAACCGCAAACTCCCCATTTGCACAAGGTTGGATACCAAGCTAGCCATGTCCCGTTCCTTGTCCTCACTGATGTCATTGAAGGTCTCTTCCTCCGAAAGGTGACAACAAGCCCCCTGGGACGCCTGCTGTGTTTGGTCTTCCACCTCCTCAAAGCCACCTTCCTCCTCTGACTCCTCTTCTTCAGATTCCCAGAGTCTGGGGGCTTCCACTGCCCAGCATGGAAGATTATACACAGGTCAGAGTCTGGGGGCTTCCACTGCCCAGCATGGAATATTATACACAGGTCAGAGTCTGGGGGCTTCCACTGCCCAGCATGGAATATTATACACAGGTCAGAGTCTGGGGGCTTCCACTGCCCAGCATGGAATATTATACACAGGTCAGAGTCTGGGGGCTTCCACTGCCCAGCATGGAAGATTATACACAGGTCAGAGTCTGGGGGCTTCCACTGCACAGCATGGAAGATTATACACAGGTCAGAGTCTGGGGGCTTCCACTGCACAGCATGGAAGATTATACACAGGTCAGAGTCTGGGGGCTTCCACTGCCCAGCATGGAAGATTATACACAGGTCAGAGTCTGGTGGCTACCACTGCACAGCATGGAAGATTATACGCGTTGCCTCTGTCTGCGTTATTATAAGGTGTGTACTGTTAAGTAGTACTATTCCTATCGGTTTAATCCCTGTTACGTCCACTATCAGGGGACATGTATATTGCATGTATATTGCATGGATTTTTGAAAGCGGGAGATGGAAAAAGATGCTTGGTCGGTCCTCCCACTTCAAATTTGGGGCACTGCGCGTGCAATCTAAGGTGCCACCAGATATGAGTGTCACTGTGCACTGGCAAAAGTTGGCAGAGTAGATGGAATAGGCTTCACACACACACACCTGTAGGCAGGCAATTGCTATTCAATCTATTACAGTCAAAAAAGTGTTGTTTTATGTCACTGAGCACAATATAAGCTGTGAGCCTGACACAGGCAGGCAACTGAAATTAGATTACAGGAAAAAAATGGTTGCTTTAAATGTATGTTACACCACCAGGTATGAGTTGTGAAAATAAGCACAATATAAGCTGTTAGGTGTTAGCCTGTCACACACACACGCTGGCAGGCAGGCATAGATTGCACAAAAAAAATTATAAAATAAAATAAATGATGTTCAAAGTTTCCTCAATGATAAAGTATAGGGGCAAACCGAAAAGCGCATGTGTTTGCCGTTCGCGGCGGACACGAACATGCGAAAATCGCCGCAAATATTTCCCCGGCAAACTGTTTGGGACATCACTAATGGGAAATATATTCTGCTGTAGGGGCAAATATATATATGGAGAACTCCACAGGGATGCTGTGCACAATCTCTGAAAATGTTTGTTCATGGCAAATTCTCATTCCATGATACAATATATTCAACCCATGCACAGTTTACCGTTTGTACTTTTTTAACACTATAAATTGTATAATTTCAACAGACAGAAAAATGACAGCTCAGAGTTTCGGTAGAGATTGTCCTATCTATTTATAGCATTACAGACCTTAATTCCTTATCCGAAGCAAGTTCCCTTTTGAGTTCTTACAATCACATATATAGTTGTGAGCATACGAGCCATTGGTCACGCTTGTGGGCTTGCGCAGCGACGTAACGACGTAACGTAAAGAAAATACGAAACACGTTACGACCCATTACGACCTTGCAAAAATCGTCCGCAACACACACACAACAAAACATGAAAAATACAACAAATACATAAAAAGCTTACTTACAGGAAGAGGGAGCATGCAGGACCTCGAAAACTAAAATTACACCTCAATTTAACTCAAATTAAAAGAGTTTAAAGACCCGAAAATCACCTAAGCGAGAGAAAAAATGGCCGCCGAACGAAACGAAAACGAGGCTAAAGATCCCTAAACACGCAAAACACTACCATAAACACGCAAAACACCACCAAACAGCTACGGATATTCCGAAAAAGCCCACCAAACAGCTACGGATATTACGAAAAAGTTGCACGACATAGAAAACGAACGACGCTACATCAGCCACATTAAATACACCAAACACCATTAGCTCACGTACAATTTCATTTGCAAAGCGAGGGCCTCAGTTGCTGGCATGGAGCTTGCCAGCAACTGCGACCCTCGCAAAATATATGACGTAACGCAAAGAAAATACGAGACACGTTACGACCCATTACGACCTCGCCAAAATCGTCCGCAACACGCGCACATCAAAACATGAAAAATACAACAAATACACACAACAAATACATAAAAAGCTTACTTACAGGAAGAGGGAGCATCCAGGACCTCGAAAACTAAAGTGACATGTACGTATAGTCAGTTTCTTTTACTGTATTGGTCCGAATATAAGCCGCACCTTTTTTCCGATTTTTGAGTTTGCGAATTACGGGTGCGGCTTATATTTGCGACCGTAAAAAAAATCACTGCTGATTTGAGAGCTTGCGAGTTACGTGTGCGGCTTCTATTCGCGAACGTAAAATTACTGCCGATTTGTGCGATTACGAGTTAAGGGTGCCGATTTGCATGCTTGAGACTGCGGTATTGTAGCAATTGAATAGCAATTTACGGTGTTAGTGATTCTAACATCCTGTAAGGCCTGTAACCTCCAAAAAAAGCTACAGTACTAATTAGAAAGCCTGTCTCTTTCAATGGCTGATCACTTTGAGAGTCTTTTTCTCTCCAATTTTAAGGGTGCGGCTTATATTTGAGTACTATCTTTTTTCTATATTTTCCCCTTGAATTTTACAGGTGCGGCTTATATGCGAGTGCGGCTTATATTCGGACCAATACGATATTTTCTTTCTATGCAGATTTTACAAGGAGTGGAGTAGCCATGAATGTCCAATAATCCAGATGAATAGTCTAGAGTATAACAGTATATAGTTTTATTTTCTTTCTATGCAGACTTTACAAGGAGTGGAGTAGCCGTGAATGTCCAATAATCCAGATGAATAGTCTCGAGTATAACAGTGTATAGTGATATATTTTCTATTGGACATGGATAAGCCTGTTATAATGGAGCAACAAATCATGAGAAATATTGAGATAGAATTGTAAGAAACCTTGGTACTGGGACAAAAAAACCAAGCCCATGTTAAAGGCATATTGAAGGCTTCTGGATTTTACTAGGTACATAATATACGTATGTATTTACTTTTATGTACTTTATTTTATTAAGAAGTCTTTCCTTCAAGCTCTGTTTTTACTGCATAAAAGCATACAAATATTACCAGCTTGGGTCTACCTGTTGCAGCTCATGACAAGAAGACACAGACGCGTTAGTACTGGGTTTGCAATGTCTCATACTAACTATGAGCCTCATTCAATTCGAAGGCTGCATCTTGCAGTATACAGGCCTTATATCTGTGGGCTTGCTGAGGGTTCGCGGTCTGCTTTAAAACCGTAAATCATGCAATTCAATGTAGCATTTCAGGGCAAGAACATGATCAATTAAGCAAGGCCGTAACTACCCATTTAGAAACAGCCAATAGAAAATGAGACCATCATCATTACATCAGTAAAACATGGAGGTTACATGTCAATCAATTAGCTTTTGGAGGTCGAAATGAGATCAAACCGCAAAACACAAAATAATAAAAATGAATGCTGATACTGTTCTAGGTTATGTGTGTGGCCTGATATGTATTAACTCATTGATTCCCGAGATTATTATTTTAAACATAAAATAAAATGATTTTTGATTCCAGATGTGCCAGCTTGAGACTGTTGTGCAATTAATTCTATTGACTTTCATCGCTTTCCCAATCATTTACAGTGCAGTATTGATTTTTTATTTGCATTTACATTAACCCCTTTGTGTGTCCACTCTAGTACTCGTAGGATTTTCTTCTACATTTGCCATTCACAGATGTGAAAACATTTGCAGGCTTGAAGAATTGTAGCAATTGAATCGCGATTTGTGATTTTAACTCTTGCGGACGTGAAAGATCAAAGGCTTAGATGGGGTATAAGTTACGCTCGTAACAACCGCAATGGTTTCAAGCCCATACAATTGAATAAGGCACATAGTCCATCTCTCAGCAAAATTCTGCAACATGATGCTGAGATGTGGTCCCTAATCGGCTATGATACTGCAAATCCAGCGCTAGAGTCTGTATCTGCATGTGCTGCAATAGGCAGATCTATGCAGGGAATATTTGTTAAGTTTGTTGATTAAAGACAGAACTTATAAGCCCTTATTGATTAAATAAAGTACATTAAAGTAAGTAGAAATATTACAGTATTTTTCCGTGTATAAGACAATATTTTTTACCAATTTTTTTAAGTTTAAAATAGAGGGATCATCCTATACAAAGAATGTTGCAATTACATACCCTGGTCTGGTACTCTAATGCTGCATCTGGCGCTGTGGCACTGTTTTAAGGCAGGAGAAAAGATCACACGTATTAGAAATGCAATGGTTATGATTACAGTGCTTGTGTCCATAGAAATGTATATTTTATATCTTCTTATTGTGCTACACGTATATTTACGTGTACTTTCTGTCATGATTTTCACTGATTTTCATTCCAGCTCAATACCCCTGTGACCACATCACTTATTACTGTGTTAAACTGGAAAAATGCAATGCACAGCGCGACTGAGTAATAAGTGATGTGGTCACAGGGCTATTGAGCTGGAATGGAAATCAGTGAAAATCATGAAAGAAAGTGCACTTAAATATATGTGTAGAACAATAAGAAGTAAAAAAAATACACATTTCTATGGACACAAGCACCACATACATATGCCACACACAAGCTGTTCAGCTCAATCGCGCTGTGCATTACATTTTTCTGGTTTATCACAGGAATATTGAGCTGGAATGGAAATCAGTGAAAATCATGACAGAAAGTGCACTTAAATATATGTTTAGCACAATAAGAAGTTATAAAATACACATTTGCATATTTATTTATTTATTCATTTTGGGCTCCAAACATAAAGGAAAAATACGGTATATACCTAGAAAAATCCAGAAACCTCAATATGCCTTTAAGTCCTGTTTTTTTATGTTTATGATTTCAAATGTTTTCATCTGCTGGATTTTTTTAAATTTCCTTTGAGTATTTATTTTTCATGTTTTGGATGGAGAGACCTTTCCGGGTAAAATCGTCACAACTTGGATAAAGTGACTGTCTTCATAGTGGTTTTTAACAGAATGTTTTCTTCCTCAGGTTAAGATTTCGGCTGATATCCCCAATGTAATGGCTAATTTCACATACAGTACAATTAATATTAACATCTGCCAAATTAACATCTTGTTGTTTTATGTGTTTGTGTCTTACAGATGTACTGTGTCACCTTTACAGACTTTTAATTGTGCATCCTCATTTAGAAGTTGTTGTATGGTATGTGGCCACTAAATGTGAAGTGGTTTCTTTTTTGTAATGTAGCGAGTATACACAGGGTATTTTAAGGGCATAGATTGTTTTCTGTGTAATGACACCCGGTTTGAAAGATTCAGACAGTATTTGTAAGTGTTTGCCACGGTCCTTAATGTTTCAGCCTATGCAGTGGTATCTCATGGCTTGGCTATTGCTGTGTGGGAGGCAAGGAAACCGGAGCTGTGAAGGAAAATGCATCTGTCTGTTGGTTTCTTATATATAGATGAGTGGAGTGTGCCATTCGTGATGGTAATGATAGAGTCCAGAACCGTCACTTGTTCTGCAGAGAAATGTATTTTAAGTTTAATAGATGGGTAGAAAGTACTGAACAAATTGTGTCAATCTCTGAGTTTTTGTTCTCCTTCTGTCCATATGATGAACAGATCATCTATGTAATGCTAGAATCTATAAGGTTTGAGAATGTATATGGATAAGAATATTT
Organism: Discoglossus pictus; assembly: GCA_027410445.1. Taxonomy (NCBI): domain Eukaryota; kingdom Metazoa; phylum Chordata; class Amphibia; order Anura; family Alytidae; genus Discoglossus; species Discoglossus pictus. Next base: position 113,570,503 of record CM050167.1, on the reverse strand, counting down.
CTTTTAGAGTGGCCATAAATATATTATAGTATTTGTAAACCTATTTTGGTATCAATGACAGCTCCCATTATTGTAAATAGGGATTCTTGTTGAAAAGGAGATAGTTGTGGTTCAGAATATATTCTACTAGTTTGGCAAAAGTATCACTGCTATATTTATGGTTCTCTGTGTGTGTTGAAAAAAGCTTTACATAGTTCCCTAATGCCATCTTTTTGGATGTTTTTTATAAGAAGACTCTACATCCATAGTGACAAGAAGTGTAAATCTTTAATCAGACTGAGCTTGTTCAGAACATTTGTGATGTCTTGTATATAACTAGTGGTGCTAAAATCTAGTGTTTTAAGAACGTAAGATCGTAAGATATCTGTTCAGTCAGTGGGTCCATATCATTAATGACAAGTCTTCCTGAGTTCCCTGATTTTTGGATCTTTGGCAACATGTAGAAATTCCTTGTTCTAGGATGTGTGGGTATGAGTTGCTCCAATTTTTGCTGCATATTCTTATGGAGTGTTTGGATACGCTTCCTGAGTTGAATGATATAGTCCTCTGTAAGATCCTGATTCAATTGCTTGTAATAGGCACTATCAGTCAGTTGTCTGTTTCCTTATCACATATATAGTTGTGAGCGTACGGGTCGTTGCTCACGCTTGCGGGCTCGCATAGCGAGCCGCGGCCCTCGCATAGCGAGCCGCGGCCCTGGCGCAGCGAGCCGCGGCCCTCGCGCAGCGAGGTCACTGGGCAAGGTCGCAAAGCGAGGGCCTCAGTTGCTGGCGAGGTCACTGGGCAAGGGCCTCAGTTGCTGGCATGGAGCGCCGAAGCGAGGGCCGTGGCTTGCGCAGCGAGCCGCGGCCATCGCGTAGCGAGGTCACTGAACAAGGGCCTCAGTTGCTGGCGAGGTCACTGGGCAAGGGCCTCAGTTGCTGGCATGGAGCGCCGAAGGCGCTCCATGCCAGCAACTGAGGCCCCTCGCGAAGCGAGGGCCTCAGTTGCTGGCGAGGTCACTGGGCAAGGGCCTCAGTTGCTGGCAAACAACCTACGAAACACGTTACCACACATTACGACCTCGCAAACATCGGACGCAACACGCCGACATACAAACATTTAAAACACAATACATACACACAGCACATACATAAAAACCTTACCTACACCAAGAGGGAGCACCCAGGACCTCAAAAATGCAACTTAGACCTCGATTTTACTCGAAATAAAAGAGTTTTGAGACTAAAAAAAAATCTAAGCGACAGAAAAAATGGCCGCCGAACAAAACGAAAACGAGGCTACAGCACTCTAAACTCGCAAAACACCACAAGAAACTCGCAAAACACCACAAGAAACTCGCAAAACGCCACAAACCACCTACGGATATTCATACCACACAGTGCACACATTCAGCATGCTTACACAGCAGCTCCACACCACTACTGCAGCAACATCAACACAGATTGCCAGCTCTTCAAAAACACGACACACAAATTACGACACTCGCTAAATTTTATGAGGAACGCAAACAACCTACGAAACACGTTACCACACATTACGACCTCGCAAACATCGGACGCAACACGCCGACATACAAACATTTAAAACACAATACATACACACAGCACATACATAAAAACCTTACCTACACCAAGAGGGAGCACCCAGGACCTCAAAAATGCAACTTAGACCTCGATTTTACTCGAAATAAAAGAGTTTTGAGACTAAAAAAAAATCTAAGCGACAGAAAAAATGGCCGCCGAACAAAACGAAAACGAGGCTACAGCACTCTAAACTCGCAAAACACCACAAGAAACTCGCAAAACGCCACAAACCACCTACGGATATTCATACCACACAGTGCACACATTCAGCATGCTTACACAGCAGCTCCACACCACTACTGCAGCAACATCAACACAGATTGCCAGCTCTTCATCACAATGCTTCAAAATAGGTACAGTATATTCATTTAGTAATGTATTACATATTTCATTATTATACACCAAACAGCATTAGCTACCTTACAATTTCATTGCCGTCATTTTTTGACGGGCAATTCGCTAGTTTTATATAGTCTTGAGTGTTCATAATAACAACTGCAAGAGCTTTAATAGTATAAGATGAACAATGTGCTTGGCCAAGTCATTATAAAGTCACTAAGGTTTCAGAATGCATATGTGGTCCTTAAAGCAACACAGTATACAAGTATACACAGGTATTTTTTATAATGTCTTCCCTTACTTCTCTTCATTTCATATGCATTGTAGGCATACTTTTAGTAAAAAGAGCACCCACAGAATTCATAAAACTACAATCATAAAAGACAAGAAAGGGCAAACTCCTGTATTTATTTATTACAGTACATCTAATCACTCCCTTCCACACTCCAAACCAATCCCCCGTTCCCAGATCACATATTGAGACCCCCATGGCATCTAAACCATTAGCCCTGTGCCACGATGACCATAAAGGACCCCCATGGCACATGAATGTTAACCCCCTCTAAATCAATTTATTTTCAATCAGATTGCTCAGATTGATGGACCTAGAATCTGAGAGATCTAATTGGTCAACATAGATTTAAAATAAATTCTGAGCAGGGTGACAACTGGAAATTCATTGGCTGAAATATAATTGAAAACTATTTCAGCCAATCGGAATGCTATATAAGCCACAGAAAGAGCAGCAACAGTCATTTGCTGTAGGGGAGCTTCTCCTATGAGGAACTCCATTAGTTCAGACATTTTTTTACAAATAGACCGACAGGATTTTTTATTGGAGGGAACTTTCCATGGCCCAAAAGAGAGGAGCTTGGTCTTCAATCGAGAAAGAAGAGGACATTAACCTCTTATATCAACATGGATATACCAACTACTCCAGACTGGAAGAATGAGGCATCACTGATCATCGCTGGATGGTCATTTGGGGTATTATTAATTTCTATTTATTTTATTTTATTTTTTATTTTTTATTTTATAGTAATTTATTTTTACTTTTTTTTATGAAATCTTTTATTATTTTTCTGTAATTTTTTATTTTGCATTTTATTGGAGGGTTGTATTTATTATAGTTTAGTGTGTTTTACACTCCTTCTGTTAATGTTAGCTTACCATGGGGGTCTAGACAGACCCCATGGTAGTGGAGGGTAAATAGAGATACCACAGGAGTCTGTATAGACCCCATGGTATCTTAGGGATTGATGTGGATACTGTGGTGGTCCTGTAAGGTTGGTTTTAATAGATTAGGTGCCACAGGGGTTCTTTAAGGACCTTTGTGGCATGGGTTAATTAAGTAGATGCCGCAAGGGTCCTTTAAAGACCCCTGAAGCACTGGGAGAACAGTTAAATGTTGCTGCGGTCGTTCTAGGATCCCTGCATCATGAAGGGTAAATTGTTGGTGCCACAGGGGCCGATAGGGACCCCCATGGAACCAGGGTTAATATTTTAGATGATATGGGGGTCTCAATGGACCTTCACGGTTATGTAAGAAGGATGATCAGTTTTAAATGGGGAAGGAAACGATCTGGAGTGAGCAAGGAAGAGGATCCCCAGGTATGGATAGACAGATAGATAGATAGATAGATAGATAGGTAGATGTATATATGTTTATAAATATAAATATATATATATATATATATATATATATATATATATATATATATTAGGAACTTGCTAGTCAAAGATGACGGGATTAAAATTGTAAGGCTGGCAATGCTGTTTGCCACACAATGTGAGGCTTTTGGTCCTCTGAGCACCTTTGGCGCTCATTGCGAGCCTCTCCCCCATGTACTTCAACTTTCCTGCTTTGCACTGATCACCTTCAGAGCACATTGCAAGCCTCTCCCGCTCGCGGCGCTCATTTCGAGCATTTCCTCCCTCCTACTGTACGGGCTGTTCATTGCAGGTTTCGTTAACCTGCAAGCTTTGTGCTTGGTAATGCCATGTGTCTCTTTCCAGCATTTCCTCCCTGTCCCTTCGCTGTGTCTTTCTCCTCTGTGTGTCTGCTGAATGCCATTGATTTTATTTTAAAAGTCCTGTGTGCCTGGCATTGTTGGTGTAAGTGTTACTGTCTTTGCCGTTGTGTATTTTCTAAACTCCTGCATGCCTGGCTTTGCTCAGCCTCATTTTCATCCAGTTTCAGAATTTTTTACGTTTTTCGTCCGACATTTTTTTCCTCGCTTAGCTGACTTTGGATTCACGAAAACTCCCAAATATGGCTCAAAATCGCTTGCAACCTCTCTACCAGGCTTCCTGACTCTCCCCCTGTGCTGTCTGTGAGTGCTATTATGCAGCCTAAGTACTGCGCTCTCATGTGTAACGGCGCCACTGGCTACCTTGAGCGCGCGGTCGCAACTGCGTGACCAATATCACAAACGTAACCAACATCGCAAGATCCACAACTATATATGTGATATAAACCCTTACCTCTAATTTTATATATGCTAACAATATAATCTGGGGGGAATCATATCACTGCTGGTCTGCGCATGTCATAGAGCACAATAGCACGTGCATGCATGCAGCGATAGACTGCATCGGACATGCCTTTTTAGAAAAGGGTAGGTGAGAGCTTTGGAAAGGGAAAAATAATTAAACACAGCTTGCAAAAAAAAAAATTTCTTGACAAATAAATAAAACTTATAAAAACTAACTAAACTTTTTAAATTAAATATAACATGCTCTATCACATAGACTAGAGCACAAGGAGGGAGTTAACGTTAATGTTTAACTATTTTATTAAATGCTGCATTAATTAATGATATCAAACAGTTTGTCTTAGTTCTTAAACGTATTTGAAACCTTGGAGAAGTGGGAGAAACAGTAGATGCAGCTAAGATCACTATTCACTTTTGTTAAAATTATCTTCCCATAAAGCATACATAAGGGGCACTTGCATGTAGCTAACAGCATCTTACAAAAAAGGCAAAAGCTATGAGAAGAAAATCTTAACAAGTTAATGAATTAGAGAAAATAAACCAAAGACACCCCACCCAAACAACTCACTAATAAAACTGAAAAAAATTAACAGAAAGTAGATTTTATAATATAATATAACATAATGACAATTTTATCTGACTGAACTGAAAAGGGTTTAAGATGAATGAATCACAAGTTCTTTACCTAGGTTAACAAGCCAGACTCCCCTCTCCGAATGTACACAATTTACTCTAATTATACACAATCCAAAATCTGTCAGATTCAAACACCAACAGGCCTGATTTGCTAGTCCAAATAAAATCAGATTTCCAAAATTTTTACTAAAACGTATACTCTTCATCTGAACAAATCAATAAGGCCAAAATTCACTATTTTCTAGAATCCTGTAATCTCCCCTCCTTAACTGCAGAGGAAATGGAACATCTTAATTCTAAAGTCACAATAGAAGAGGTTAAGGCGGTTAGTAAGAAAGCAAAATTGGGTAAATCCCCTGAGCCTGTTAACTTCACTAATGTATATTATTAAAAAAATTATGCATTTCCTTACCCCACATTTAGTAGCCATATTCAATTTGATATTAGAAGGCCACTTGATCCCCCCAGAACTCAACCAATCCAAAATGTTATTTTTCCCTTAAGAAGACAGGGACCCCTTAGAGATTAAAAATTATAGGCCAATCTCACTTAATGGTGATTTCAAACTCCTCGCACAAATAATGACAGATAGAATATCCCATTTTTTGACCAGGTTTAATTCACAAGGATCAACATCAGAAGAGTCTTAAATATCATGCATACTGCACTACAATCCAATACTCCTTTGAGTCTCCGAGCATTAGACATAAAGAATTTCCTTAGAATAGAATGGTCCTATTTGCTTGCAGTTTTAGCTACATTTCGGTTTAAAGGACATTTTATAAATGTAATTAATGAATACTATCATTCCTCTATAGTCGTTCAGAAAGGTACCAGACAAGGATGCCCTCTGCCGCCACCCCCCCCTTCTTGTTGCCCTGGCAGTGGAACCCCTGGCCCAGGCCATTAGGTCCAGCTCAGATATCCAAGGGATAGAGGTCAGTCTTCACAATTACAAATTGTGTTTATTCGTAGATGATTTACTTTGTACTCTTACTGATCCATTTCCCTCTGTTCCAGCTCTAATAAAAAGTTTAGGAACATACAGACAATTTTCAGGCTTGAGAGTGAATTTGGAAAACACTGAAGCCCTAGCTCTCCAACTCTAAAACTGAATTTCTCCATCAAAATCATATTTTTTCCTTGCCCAGTATCTTGGAATAAATATTACACCAAGGCTGGCAAACATATATAAAGCAAATTCTCTAACAATATTTAAATTACTAACAACCAATGTATGCATGTGGTCTAAGTACCATATTTTATGGACTGGACAAATTAATTCAGTCAAAATGAACATTCTGCCTAGACTACTCTATCTATTCCATACATTACCTATTTCAATTATCCTTAAGGACTTAGATGGACTTCAAAGAAAGATATTCAAATTCATCTGGCAGGGCAAATCCGCAAGAAGAAACATATCAATAACGTAAAACTTAAATATATAGGGTGTCTATCATGCCAAACATCAAACTTCAAGGCAGCCCAACTAGCCTTCCTACCTATAGCCCACTCTAGCCTACACCAACTGGCCTGGGTCTTTGCTGAAAACTACCTAATGCAACCTTATTCTTGGGACAAAATTATCTTGTTAGCAAAACCCCTTACTGGGATAAAAATCCCTTAAATCCATTCATCAAACTCCCTTATCATGCTTTTCATGGCCCAAGTGAAATTTCAACTATTTCCTAAATTCTCTCCACTGACAACATTATTTCCCCATCCACAATTCCCCAATGGTTTAATGAAGATTTTCTAATCTGGTGGGATAGGAAAGCCTAGATAAATTTGGATCTTGGTTCATCGACAACGTAATACTTACATATAAACATTTATGGTCACAATTATGATCTTCCCCTAATTGAACACTTTTACTACTGTCGCTTGAAACACTTTATTACTACTATAACAAAGAGCTATGGACTTATTAATGGAAGCCTTTGGATAACCCTGATTGTTTTTGTAGTAGATTCCTTTATTCATGTCAGGTGGGAATATCCAAAAGTCCAGTACATTTGGCAAAATATTATGCGCCTTGCTTCAGAAATATTTAAAGTACAACTTAAACTGAATATTGATACCTGCCTCTTAGGAATATCTTCTCTAGGCTCACAAAATAAATTGCTGCAATTTCTAATATTGCCTACTAAAAGGAAATCCGATACATATAATTTACAAACAATTTACATAATAACCTTTAAGAAGATAAAGACACAAACTAACACCTACCTGAGACTTTTATTTCCTAACGGATTAAATGCAATATTAAAATGTTTGTGACTTTCATATTATATAATTGTACTGTAACATTTCTAAGAATTTAACTTGTATAACATAATCTAGGTATGTATTCCATGTTATGTCTCTACTCCTAATAAAAACTGACTGAAAATAAATGATCTTTGAAAGTAGCAGAGTAAGGCAGCATAGGATAACCCTCCTCCTCAAACTACAAAGAGAATAGCATATGCACTTTTCTCAAAAAAATGTCTTTATGTTCCTATCATTTGTTACATACTTCACAAGCATATGGAGTTACCAAACTGCAAGGGTTCATTAAGCCTACAATATTGTTTATTCCTGTAATGAAAGTTAAAAGAGATTCTATTAAAAGAGAAGTTGACTAACAAGGCGTTATTGATCTGCCTTTAAATTTTGCTTGTCAAATTATCTTGAGTTTCTGTTTACCAAATATACACTTTCGCAACATGTAAAAGAGGAAACATGATTAACAGGGCACGTGGTCATGCATATTTGCAAGTTAACAGTATGTAGAAAGAAAATATATAAAACGTCATTCATATCCTTAACCCCAATTACATTTCTCCCTGAACCACTGTTCATATTTGAACAAGTTAGTGAGAAGTGGGAATCACTAACCTCCATTTACATAAAATGCAAAGACAAAAGGTATATACTGTAATTCGCTATTCCCATCAGTGTAGCCATACATTTTTTTTAAAAAGATAGATTTGGCAGCAGATAAGAACCAACATGCCCTTGGCAATCTATCCATCCTATGTATGTAAATGCTTAAAATAGCTTCAGGATCTTTTTATGGGTGTCCTATAAATTCCTCATCTGTTTGACCACTTCCGCTCATCTACTGCTCTTTCTGTAAAGTGGCACATTCACATATTGTTGATAAATCTTCTAATTTCCAGCTTTAAATCGTGACTCCAACGCATAATGTTAATCACAACTGTTGAAATTTATCAGATTGTTTCTTGTTACTGACAGATAGAGAACTACGGAATATATTTAATCCCACCAGTCGAAATGTTTAAATTTATGAGTTTTACAGTTTTCGAAATTATCTGTACACAGTCCTTGGATCGTCTTTCTAAACCATGGCTAAGTTCTTTTACACTTTATGAATACAATCATAACAACATTTTATGAGCTTTGTACTAAAACATCTTATATGAGATTAAATAAATTGCAGCGTCTCTACATACAAGAGAAAAGTGATGAAATATATGATCCTTGTTTAAATTATTTTAAAACGGCCTCTCAAATTGAGCAGTCTATGTCTAATCAAGAAATATACCCTTTAAATAATTAATTCCAATTCTTCTCTCTTCTTTAAATCATTAGTTGTCCAGTTATCTCTCTCTCATTTTTTAATATGATTTAGACTATCACTGTAAACCCCTTTTCATTTCCTCTTGTTATGGTTATCCCTATACCCATCCAGTTAAAGATGGTTCTGCGATCAACTTTGATCAGTAACTTAATGTTCATAAAGCACCTGTGCATTCTGAGGAACTCTCATCTCCCCACTATTATTTCCACTTGTCCTAGGACTAACTTGGCTTCAGTTACACAACAAGTGTTAGCCAAATGATGATCATCTCTTATAGGTGCTCCTCCACCTTTTCTACTTCCTCATCAACTTGACTTCCATTAACAGACTAGACAGAAGTCATTATTCTCACACCTGTTTGCTTTGGCAAAGCTCACTCTCAATAGTAGCAGGGGGCTTAAGATGAAAGCACTAATGTATCTGAGCTGTGGGGAAATGTGCATTAAGTACTTCTGATAAGCGATCCGTTCCCTGAGTACAGTAGATATAACTAGACCCAATATGTATGTTTTAACCTTGTCTCATCAGCAAATTGCTGCTGATGTAGACACAATGATAACAGGGTCCATTTTCTGCAATCGCCCGTTATGTATGGGCTGGCTTGTCATTGTGTACAGGCAACACTTGTGTAAAAGATAAAAGTGACTGCACCCTCTGTGTGTACAATTCTGTAGAACAGTATATTTAGTATTATCCATGGTATAGCACTAAAAGTATACACCATGCTTTCCACACTGTTTTGCTTATGCACATAGACATAATGGTCTCCTTATGCTTTACATGGTAATCCAGACCATGGAAGATCATCAGCACCTAATTATTAAATACCAAGAGGTTACAATTTCCCCTGTGGGGTGTGGCTGGTATTCCTGAGCTGAATTATCCTTGGAATATAGCAAGGTATATATGCTACATGGGATTTTTCCTCTAATCACATACAGTGGATATAAAAAGTCTACACATCCCTGTTAAAATGTCAGGTTTCTGTGCTGTAAAAACATGAGACAAATATAAATAATTTCAGAACTTTTTCCACCTTTAATGTGACCTATAAACTGTACAACTCAATTGAAAAACAAACTGAAATCTTTTAGGTAGAGGGAAGAAAAAATATAAAAATAAAATAATATGGTTGCATAAGTATGCACACCCTTAAACTAATACTTTGTTAAAGCACCTTTTGATTTTATTACAGCACTCAGTCTTTTTGGGTATGAGTCTGTCAGCATGGCACATTTTGACTTGGCAAGATTTGCCCACTCTTCTTTGCAAAAACACTTCAAATCTGTCAGATTGCGAGGGCATCTCCTGGCCACAGCCCTCTTCAGATTACCCCACAGATTTTCAATTGGATTCAGGTCTGGGCTCTGGCTGGGCCATCCCAAAACTTTAATCTTCTTCTGGTGAAGCCATTCCTTTGTTAATTTGGATGTATGCTTTGGGTCGTTGTCATGCTGAAAGATGAAGTTCCTCTTCATGTTCAGCTTTCTAGCAGAAGCCTGAAGGTTTTGTGCCAATATTGACTGGTATTTGCAACTGTTCATAATTCCCTCTATCTTATCTAAGGCTCCAGTTCCAGCTGAAGAAAAACAGCCCCAAAGCATGATGCTGCCACCACCATGCTTCACTGTGGGTATGGTGTTCTTTTGGTGATGTGCAGTGTTGTTTTTGCGCCAAACATATCTTTTGGAATTATGGCCAAAAAGTTCAACCTTGGTTTCATCAGACCATAACACCTTTTCCCACATGCTTTTGGGAGACTTCAGATGTGTTTTTGCAAAATGTAGCCTGGCTTGGATGTTTTTCTTCTTAAGAAAAGGCTATCGTCTTGCCACTCTACCCCATAGCCCAGACATATGAAGAATACGGGAGATTGTTGTCACATGTACCACACAGACAGTACTTGCCAGATATTCCTGCAGCTCCTTTAATGTTGCTGTAGGCCTCTTGGTAGCCTCCAAAACCAGTTTTCTTCTCGTCTTTTCATCACTTTTTGAGGGAGCTCCAGTTCTTGGTAATGTCACTGTTGTGCCATATTTTCTCCACTTGATGATGACTGTCTTCATTGTGTTCCATGGTATATCTAATGCCTTGGAAATTCTGTTGTACTGATACTTTTTAACAATGAGATCCTTCTAATGCTTTGGATGCTCTCTGTGGACCATGGCTTTTGCTGTGGGATGCAACTAAGAAAATTTCAGGAAAGACCAACTAGAGCAGCTGAACTTTATTTGGGGTTAATCAGAGGCACTTTAAATGATGGCAGGTGTATGCTGACTCCTATTTAACACAATTTGGAATGTTATTGCTTAATTCTGAACACAGCTACATCCCCAGTTAGAAGAGGGTGTGCAGACTTATGCAACCACATTCTTTTTCTTCCCTCCACCTAAAAGATTTCAGTTTGTTTTTCAATTGAGTTGTACAGTTTATAGGTCACATTAAAGGTGGAAAAAGTTCTGAAATTATTTATCTTTGTCATTTTTTTACAGCACAGAAAACTGACATTTTAACAGGGGTGTGTAGACTTTTTTATATCCACTGTAAGTGGGCACCATCCCATGGGGGCCACTTCCTTTGACAAACATAAGTCCCCTTTGAACTACCCCACGTGGGCCAGGTCTGTCCCCATCTAGGTGCCGAGGGGTCTACGGCCCTCAACTATCAGCTACCTCAGGCTAAATTCTGGGCTTAAAGGGGTTGATTAGGTAGTGTGACTGCTGGGTGGGGGTTGCGGCTCCAACCTGAGTATGGAGATATTTTTATTAGCATAGTGCAATAGTTGAACCCTAAAACACACAAAATAATGGCCCTAAAAGTAGAAAATGGACCCAGAGCCTACTAGGCTCAAATTACCTGTTGCAAAGGGGTCTTTCTTAGGGGTTCATGCCATACAATCAGAGCTTTGGGAAAAACATCAAACAACATAACAAATCAACAATTGGAAAAAGTCTTTCACAAGGTCCTTATGGCCATTATAGTACCCTTTTGATTCACCAGAGTCCAGTGGCCAGACCAACAGCCTTATTAAATTGTGATTCGGCAAATTTAAAAGGGCTCTATTTAAGCACATAGCATATTTTTTTACAGAAGTTTTTAGTTAGTGAATACATTGCTTTTGGATAGAAGTTCACTAACTAAAAACTTTTGTAAAAAATATGCTCTGTGCTTAAATAGAGCCCTTTGAAATTTGACGAATCGCAATTTAATAAGGCTGCAAATGTCCACAAGAATTGGATACAACTCTATAGCTTGTTTTCAAAATTGACACATATTTGGAGAGCTAATAACCCCTTTTTGATCCATAACATGAGTGGGGTAACTTCATACATAACCCAAAACATCCCTCACTTGGGATAGTAACCATTAGCTGGCATGGTAAACAGAGGGGACGGAGTGGAGACTGTGCTAGAGGTGGAATAAGAGAATCTGATAACCGTAGTCATGTACACACCTGTAGACAGAATTCCCAAATTGAGGATGTGGTAGCATACACGGTAAAGAACCATGAGTGTGGGGTTATAAATCAGTCCAACCATCTGTTGCTGGGAATCCCTTAGTTCACCTTTATTATGCAGAGACCCTCTCCCATCACTCATGGTAACAATCTTTCAGTGGCTTCAAGTATAACTAATACCTCCTTCAATCAATGTGACTCACAAAGCCTGTTCATGCCTGGCCTGACAAAATAAGGAAAATAGGTGCAACAATTTTAGATATGGGATATTATCTGTAACATAGGTATATAGCTTTTTGTGCTTTATCCGCTAGCTCAATAGGTTTACTAAACTGATGGACTGGTAATCTATGGCTTAGATTAACATAGACCCAATATGGTGATCTTGGTGCTACAACCATGTTATATAACATATTTTTGTTTATCTGTCATTTTATTAAAATTCTTGTTACGTTGTATTTGCAAGCTAGATTTATTTTATTTGTATACATTGGGTTTCATAAATATAGAGTTGAAAAATAATGTTAGTAGTCGAAAATATTGTTATGAAGTAAAAATCTAAATCCAGCCTTATTTACATATTATATGTGGTTATACATTACTAAGGGAAGCAATCCATGTGCTTCTGTTGCTGCTTTCTTAAAAGGTCAGGACCTTGAAGACTGATGAGAAATCCATTAGTCCTACTAGCATTAAACCCACCAGCATTAAATGAATACCCCATTTCAATAAACGCAATTGTTTATTCTCGGTATTGAAACCTGGAAGCTCACCAGCTGTACTCATCTCTCAAGACTCCAGTTGTTCTTCACGTTTCTGGTTGATCAAAAAAAAAGGATTTGTAATACATTTGAAAGCAAACCATTTAATTGTGCCTTCATCCTCTGCTGCATTTGGTTTTAGGAGAGTAGAATGTGTATTATTTTTCAATCTTATGGCATCATCTTCTATTCCCTTAAGTGACCTGGCATAGTACTGATCTTGGAGCCACTGTCATTTAGAAGGAATTTCATTGAGCTGAATGAAAAACAAAACTACTTAGTAGTAGGGGATTTTAATAAAGACACTAATACTAGAGCACCGTGGATAGCCTACCACCCAAAACTCATATTTTCTTTTAGTGACACATCTCTAGAGCATCATACATGTCTCTTAACTTCATCCACTTTTGCCTCCAGCAGTAACGAAAAAATGCTTAAGAACTCATTAAGTAATATTAAAAGTCTCCATACATAGCAATAAAATAAATACCCAGGATGCATTGTAATATATTGACATTTATTACAATGCCATATGGTCCTTGCAACTACAAAGAGAAATAGATTATAAAAATAATCTAAAAAAAAAAAAAAACTAAAAAAAAACTTTTAAAAGGGTATTGCTCATTTTGTAGAAGCTGGTTGTGAATGGTTATGAAATTACATAGGACTCTATGCACCTATATGAATTATTGTTTACTTCTTCCCCTAAAAAAAAAAAAAAAACAGGCTTAATGACTCAGGTGCCCACACTTTCAAAACAGTAAAGTGACTAAGCATATACAGTGCCTTGCAAAAGAATTCACCCCCTTGACTTTTTACCTATTTTGTTGCATATGGCAGCCTTAAGTTCAATGTTTTGTTAATCTGAATTTTATGTGATGGATCAGAACACAATAGTCTTAGTTGATGGAGTGAAATGAGAAAAATATATACATAAAGCTATTTTTTAGAAACAGAAAACAGAAAATTGGCATGTGCGTATGTATTCACCCCCTTTGTTATGAAGCCCATAAAAATCTCTGGTGCAGCCAATTACCTTCAGAAGTCACATAATTAGTGAAATGATGTCCATCTGTGTGCAATCTGAGTGTCACATGATCTGTCATTACATATACACACCTTTTTTGAAAGGCCCCAGAGGCTGCAACACCTAAACAAGAGGCACCACTAACCAAACACTGCCATGAAGACCAAGGAACTCTGCAAACAAGTAAGGGACAATGTTGTTGAGAAGTACAAGTCAGGGTTAGGTTATAAGAAAATATCCAAATCTTTGATGATCCCCAGGAGCACCATTAAATCTATCATAACCAAAATGGAAAGAACATGGCACAACAGCAAACCTGCCAAGAGACGGCTGCCCACCAAAACTCACAGGACCGGGCAAGAAGGTCATTAATCAGAGAGGCAGCACAGAGACCTAAGGTAACCTGGAGGAGCTGCAGAGTTCCATAGCAGAGACTGGAGTATCTGTACATAGGACGACAATAAGCCGTATGCTCCATAGGGTTGGGCTTAATGGCAGAGTGGCCAGAAGAAAGCCATTACTTTTAGCAAATAAACAAATGCCACGTTTTGAGTTTGCGAAAAGGCACGTGGGAGACTCCCAAAATGTATGGATGAAGGTGCTCTGGTCTGATAAGACTAAAATTTAACTTTTCGGCCATCAAAGAAAAACGCTATGTCTGGCGCAAACCCAACACATCAGATCGCCCAAAGAACACCATGGTGGTGGCAGCATCATGCTGTGGGGATGTTTTTCAGCAGCTGGGACTGGTCAGAGTTGAGGGAAAGATGGATGGTGCTAAATATAGGGATATTCTTGAGCACAACCTGTACCACTCTGTGCGTGATTTGAGGCTAGGACGGAAGTTCACCTTCCAGCAGGACAATGACCCCAAACACAAAGCAACACTTGAGTTGTTTAAGGGGAAACATGTAAATGTGTTGGAATGACCTAGTTAAAGCCCAGACCTCAATCCAATTGAAAATCTGTGGTTAGACTTAAAACTTGCTGTTCACAGCGCAAACCATCCAACTTGAAGGAGCTGGAGCAGTTTTGCAAAGAGGAATGGGCAAAAATCCCATGGTAAGATGTGGGAAGCTCAGAGAGACTTATCCAAAGCGACTTGGAGCTGTGATTGCCACAAAAGGTGGCTCTACAAAAGTATTGACTTTAGGGGGGTGAATAGTTATGAACATTCACTTTTTATGTTATTTTGTCCTATTTGTTGTATGTTTCAAAATAAATAAAAAGCATCTTCAAAGTTGTGGGCATGTTCTGTAAATTAAATGATGCAAATCCTTAAACAATCCATGTTAATTACAGGTTTTGAGGCAATAAAACACAAACAATGCCAAGGGGGGTGAATACTTTTACAAGGCACTGTAGTTGGGAACAACAAGTAATCAGAACAAGCCAGCTGCTCATATCCCTCACATCACACTTAAGGCAAGCCTATTTCCCTCTTCAGGTGTATTGGGATATCCAGACAAGGCAAAATATAACTATAGATATATAAAAAAAAAAGTAATAAAATATGCCTATAAAAACATACAAACGTTATTTATGTCTACGGAATAGTTTTGGATATGTGAATCTGAGGTATAAATCCCTCCTGTGATTTTCAGCGAGCCTTTGTACGAAGCATTAAGGTGCAGTAGACGTAGACGTAAATACGACAGAAAAAATAGTGTTGGGTCAGTAGGTGTTTACCAATTACATGCTGCATCTCTTCTCCCTCTCCCGAAGCCCAATCATTAGGAAATTTCATTAGTTTTTTGTTTGTCTTTTTAAACACAATATATGAAAGAAAAGTGAGGATTTGGATTTCCCTGGGTGTTTTTCCACCCCAATATGCAGTATACAAAATGGCAGTCGAGCTCTCTTGGAACCGCAAACTTGTTATAGTCACGGCCTAGTTTAAAGCCCCTTATATCCTTTTAGTGGTATATTATGTCTGCAAGTACTTGAAATTGCCTATTATAACCCTAACATTTGGGTGACTGCTTCTACCTTGTATATACATCTTTAGGCACTTTATGTGCCATACCCTAGTCAGATGCTATTAAGTGAATATAGACACAGCTTGGACTCTGTGCTGTGTAACATATAGCTGCTGCAACAACCCTGCATTTTAGGTAGAGCTCCTTTTAAGTTTTATTTACATAGGTACCACTTCTTTGTACCTTTATTAAAGTACTATAGGTGTGTCAGCAAGACATACAGTGACTTATACCTCATCTTTATGCAAGTACATTGCTTTGTCTAATGAACCCTCTCGATTTTTGGAGGATATTTGTTTAAGCATAAGGGTGCTTTATATATATATAATTTATGAGAAGATAGGGCTTTTATGCCTTGGTATCTCACTATAATAATTTTGGCTCGCCCGCTAGGTGTGAATAGTAATACCCACTCATTTAAGAGTTATACATTGCACAATACCAGTGCTTAAGGGTCTTTTACTATTCTTTACATCTGCCCTTTTTTATTACCTTTTGTTCCAGTTTTTACATTCCCTGTTTTTAAATACGCCGCTGTCATTTAATTAATAATAAAATTACCTTTAGTTTTGATTATATTAGTCCCACCATTTTGTATACTCTTTTTAAACACAAGCCATATTTTTTTCATACCATTTTTCATAAAAAAAATAAATAAAAAAGGAGTGAAAAACACAGATTGTATGGAGAAGACTTGTCTACAATGGGCAAAAAGACGTAGTGGAAAGCGTGCAAAATTATATATAGGAGTGGATATAAATACCCATTCATCTATGATGTCACTAGCAACATATATTATAGGTGTATGAGAAATACTTTAAAAGAATTGAACACCAAGAGAAATACTGTAAAAATTATTTATTGAAAAAAAAAGCACAAAAATATATATATAAAAAAAAAAAAAAAACTCTGTAAACAGCTGGGCCCTAGCACTGGGTTTGCAATGATTTATTCTAATTATTCAATACCCTGTCAAACACCCCCCTTCACCACCATGTTGCAAGGGCAGCAGATAAGGGCCTCACAAGAATTATATTGGATGTTCCAGAGGCCGTTATCAGCAATGATATTTTCCAGTGGCCTTAATAACCCACGGGAACAATTTCAGACTTGAGAATCCTATAAAATGAGAAGCCACTTACCAATTTAAAGTGACAATACACAAGTTTAAGTTTTATTTCTTTTAGATTTCAAATTAGGATTATTTTACTTTGTCTATTGAATGGTATTAAAAATAGCTTTTCTCTACAGTAAACAAACATTGAAGTGTGCTAGATTGAACTGCCACTTAGCCTGATTCCCATACAAAGACATATTTAAAAAGTTTGGTTAATGAGAGATCATTGCATTTAATTACAGATACTTCTCTGAGATTTTGAGACTCCAGGAACTGCACAGAAAACAATGAAGGTGCTTATCAGTAATTGCATGACATGATCTCATGGCAACATCCAATGTTACAATGGCAACATTGGATTTTGCAGGGTCAAAAAGGCTCACAGCTCAAAATGGCAACATCCAATGTTAATTTACTGTAGGAAAATGTAATGTATTTTTAATAACATGCAATTGATAAATGTACTTGTTGCATACTATATCAATTTTTTCTTCTTCACTTTAATTTGTGGGCATCCAGTGTGATAAATCATCATATATAATAACTTGTTAAAAATGATTAACTTTTGTAGGAATTTTGTGGGATCCTTCCTACCCATAAACATGAATCCACAATCCGTATAACAGATCATTCATACATAATTAGCATAATTTTTTTTTTGCCAATACTGTCTTACTGACATGAAATGAATGGAATTTGAGCAAGCTTTGTCCCGATTCACTAAAAGGCGAGGAGCAAGGAGATTTTATACACTACATCACTAAAAGCCTCTAATTGAGAGAAATCCCTAAGCTTATTCCTACTTCCCTTTGACCAATAAAAGGTTAACTATTAATTTCCTAACCTGAATTTAGACAAGAAAATTTCCACAGAATAACATTCACCTAAAATAATTATAATGTATCTCCTATTCAGTATAAAAAGGAAGTGTATGCAAAAATAATCTAAATTAACCTGAGGGACTGAAATGTTGGCCAGAATTCAAACTGGTTATTACCTACTTAGAAGCTCATTGCAACACCCTAGTTAAAACCCATAGCTCCTGTTACTTGCCATTGATATTTAATAGCATCTCTATTCAGTGATTTAGAAGTATAATGCTACACATACTGTCAAAAATCAACTTCTAAATCTCCAGTTGAGGTACTGGTCTCCACTCCTAGTGAGAAATATTGCGTTTCTGAATGATAGTATTCTTTACTAAAGATCAATGCCTGATTAAATCGTTTAGCTCCATTACCTTTAAAAATGAACATTTCCATTATAATCCAAGCCACCAAGCCATTATTTTAATAGGTAACTTGTTACCATTGGTTTTGGAAGAATTGCTTTCAAATACCTGTTTAATGAATGGTAGAAGGGTGCTCAAGGAGTACTTACATGAACATTTGTACAAAATGCTCTAAAATAAGGAATTAGAAATATGGCATGAGTGTAGAAAGAACATTATTATAACAGCTTAGTGAATGTTGTGTGGCACTCCTCACTATGACAATTGTCCCTTGTCAGCTTTATTACCAACCTTCACCCTTTAGTAGAGTCACACCCTTACCACATACACAGGAAATACAGTCAATATGGCTATTGTCGGATGAGGAGACATCTACAACAAAGTGTCCGATTCCCTTTTTGCCTATATATTCCCAATGACAATATAAATGGCTAAGAAATACAAGTTGGGGACAAAACTTTCTCAAACACAACATTACAGTCAGAGGACTAGATTGGTGTATACACTACCATATTGCAATCCGGAAACTTCTTATAAAAGTAGTTCAGTAAGTACTGCAATGATCTCAGCGCTTATCCCAGCGGGACAAGATTTGTTGAGCTCCCTGGAATTCAATAGCAATAATCAATACCGTATTGGCCTGAATATAAGCCGTACTTTTTCCCCAGAGTTTCCAAGCATGGGAATTACAGATGCAGCTTATATCCGCGACCGTGAAAAAAATATTGCCAATGAAACTGTTGCACAATTAATTCTACTATCATTCATCGTTTCCACCGTATTTTACAGTGCAATATTTGGAACCCATAGGATCCTATTTGGAACCCATAGGATTTTCTTTTACATTTGCCATTTAAAGGGTGCGAGTGCCTGCGCAATTGTAGCGATTGAATAGCCATTTGCAATTTTAGAGTTTGTAATGTTTATAAGGTAAAATAAAATCACTATTTTATTCCCTGAATCTAATTGACTTTTGTCTTTTTTTTCTCCAATTTTATGGGTGAGGCTTATATTCGGATGTTAATTATTTTTTTTTCACAGGTGCTGCTTATTTTCGGGCCAATACGGTATTAACCAGAGGTCACTGCAATCTCTCATTTCCTTATGAGGATGCCCAAATATTAGTTATTAATAACCCAGTCCTGCTGCCTCCTAATTCTTCTCAATTTATAATTAATACTATTAAGTAGCACCCTATTGCTCTTGCATAGAGAAAACTGCATCCAGCTTGAAACGTAGTTAGCATTTCTGATTGAGAGACAACAAAAATATACTGTTTAACACCTGTTAATAAGAGATTAGAAGTCATCACATTACTAAATTTAAAAAAAAGACACACAAAAACCATAGTTTAACAATGGCACCCCATTACATAAACAGCATGTAAAAAGTTAACAATGCTCTAGGGACACTCAAGTGAAAGGAGCAACCATTGCAGGTATAGAAGCAATACATACAACCACAAAGACAGAGGAAAAACCAATACTGTATGGGAAGGCAATGTGATTTTTTTTTTTCCAATTAAAGAATTCTTGTGGCTGAACAAATAGTTTCTAGATACCTTTTTTATGCACATTGCATGTATTTAAAATGTTGGGGATGACTACTTTTTCAAGATAATATATTATTGCACTTGCAGATAGAACGCTCAGCATCCACCTTGAAAATATTAGTTCATGCACAGAGATTTCACTCTATTAAATATTCATTAACTATTATATAGCACAGTAACTTTTCCTCATAATAGCAGTTAGCACCAGACAAAATTTTCCATTTATATAAGAAAATTGTGATGCAGAGTTAGTGATTTATTGTTGACCATTTATTAACCAAGAGGGCATCCCTTTTGAGAGAGAACATTTTAAAACTGGAAAAAAAAATGAATAGGATTATGATTCTCACTAAGGTATATAATGTACCGTAAAGAAAAGTTTTACAGATGCACGGAATCATAACTTCAGCATATGATTTTGGTTAAATGCTTCCCTTTTTGATAACACTGGGATTTGATGGAGCAGTTAAGATTTGGTCATGTAAACTCTATTTGGATCCAATACCAAGTGATACAGAGGTAAGTAGTGGCTGGGTCATAAATCAAGCTCAGCTCTAGTTTTACATGTACCAAATAGCCCCAAGCAGGCATCAGAAAAAGGTACCAGTTTCCTGGGAAGATCAGCAACCCTGTTGGTATGTGAGATTGTTATTCCTCTCTTTTTTTGATTTGTGTGTTTGTTACATTATTATTTATATGCCTCAATTCTGTATGTTGTGCGCATCTGCTAATAAAGACAGAGCAGTAACCATTGTTTAACCCCTGGTTAATAAAACTGCTGATTGGATAATTCTATTTAAACCTACAGAAATGGAGAAACCATTTTGCCCCTTTATTAGCAGGTGGAACAAACATACATATAGTAATGAAAATAAATTAAACTAGCTCCATGACCTGGCTTACTTATTAATAAAAGACATACTGTATCTGCCACACAGAGACAGCACACTTGTCTGCTAGCATTTGAATAGGCAAAACAGACATTAAAATTTGAAATCCCTATTCATTAACAGAGAACAGTACCTTCTCTCTAGTAATTTGAAAATGGAGATTCATTTGCCAAATAAGTCAACTGCTTGGATGCCAAAAAACTTCTACTTGCATGGAGCGTTAGGGCTTGTTCATTTTTTTCCATATATTAGTTATTAATATAACCAGCAGTGAGGAATCACAAGAGTTAAAAGGCAGCCTATGTCTCCCACAGAGAGATAGTGAAGTTGCCAACTAGTTTCTTCCACTAGAACACAGAAGCGGTAAAATTGTGTGCGTGTGTGGGGGTGTTGAAAAGAAAGGACAGGGATGAAGAAAGAAAAAAAAAAAAAACATTCACCCATTGTTTAGCAAAAAACTGTTAAGTCTTAAGGCTTCCACTTGATAACACTATACCTCCCCTATCAGTTACCAAGCGTTTTCCCACACACATTGCTTAGATTCTAGACAGACTGTTCCTCTTACAAAGACAGATGTTCCTAAACAAATTGGGTGTCATAATTCATCTCGAGCCGCGTTGTCAAACGGAGAATCTAAAGATGGAGTGTTCAGAGCTTCACTGCGCAACTTTTCTTGCTGCCGAGTCTTCCCGGATTTTGCCCTGTCCCAGTCGGTGGTTTTTGTCACATTGTCCCACAATACTGAGGTTTCAGTATCACTGATGTAACCTTCATCGCCAGTGTAGTGTGTGGGATATAGGAGAAGGGGTTCTACTGAAAAGGCATGCAGGTCCCGAGGAGAAAACTGGTCAGAGTAAGCAGAACTGGAAAGAGAAAATATGACTGGAATTGAATATTGGAAGCTACAAGTAAGTTTGAAACCAAACATGATGGCCATAGTAAAATAGTTAAAGGGACATGAAACATATTTGCCCATGCAAAACAAAAAACTTAAATACAAGAACATTGAGAGCATCATTTACGCTGGGGACAGAGATCCCTATATAGCAACACTGACTATATCATATAATAAGGTGGTACTCACATGGGATGCTTGTCATACATAACAGGCAAAAACTCATCAACAGGCAGCATCTTCACTAAGGGTTCAGCATTCAGCAGTTTTCTTGCCCCACGTAGAGAGATTAAATATCCAAGGGTCCAATAGGAGTAGTCCGCTATAACCAAATTACGCACTCCGGGAACAGATTCCTCAGGCTCCTCCACTTGCATCCGCTTCCTGCCCAGGTAACTACAACAGAAAACCAAAATGTAAATGGTTTGCTACGGACAAATTAGCATAAATATAGTTTTTGTGTGGACAAGAATAAACTACATTTTATCACAGTCAATCTCTGTGAAAAAGAGAATGCTTCCAAAAGAGTAAAAGCTGAATGGGTTTCAAAGATCTTAAGTGGCTGTTTTCGCCCATCTCAAATTAGCAAGTTTCTACTAACCTAACACAAATTATTTATTTTTTCTCAGCTTAATCACGATGCTCTTTCTATATACACAAAAACACTATTTGATATTAAAGCATTACAACCCAAAGTACTGTTTGCTTGTAAGAAGTGTTTGAATGCTAGGCGGCATGTTAAAAACAAAATAACTTCTCTGCACCGTATGAAACAATATAAAAGTTAAACGTTTTTCATAACCCACATATACAACACATTTTAATGTGTATTAATCTTAGAAGGTTAACAGAGTCAGAAGCATTTTTTTAAATGGAGCTAAATTCAATGTCACATACAATCATTTTGATCTGGACCATTCCTTAAATTTGATATATTTTAAATGAATCCTTAATGTAAAGAAATACATAATTTAATCTTGTTCTATTCAGTGGTTGTATTTTAAAATGTGACAGCTAGAGGGCGTTATTTACAGGTTAGAAACTTTCTGGCTGAGGAAAGGGTTTGAGAACAGCAGTCTGGAAATTTACTTTTCTGCCAGGAAATCCTCAAAATGCAGGCCTGTGTGCAACTATCCAGGCTCCTGCCACAAGACAAGCTGTGATGCTACTGTATATTCTTCTGGATTTAGCTTTTCTTATTTATTTCTGTTCTTAACTGGTCCAGTTTTTAGTGGTCAATCAGCCTTTCTGATCCACTCACAAAAATGTAATCGCTTGATAAGATATTATTACCAATAATTTTTCAGACCCCATGAAGAATGCACAATCTTTGTTTTCCAGATGGAGGACACTGAAGAAAATGGAATCAGAGCCCCATAAGACAAATAGCAATTCTTGATAGTTACCACTCATTAACAAGACATATGACGGTTGTGCGGGTGGATTAAAAAGGTTGAAGGACATAAATTCCTAAATTTTATTTATAGATTATACCATATTTGTTATCTTGGCTGTGCCACTTTAAAATTACATTTTGGTGTACTAATCTGATCACAAACTACAGAATAAATTATTCCCTCATATGCCATTTCCTAACATGTCCCCAACTTCCAGTCTCTTACATGAGGTCCCAGTCTAAGTGTGCTTTTTCCAAGTCGTGCAGGAGGTTCTGCAATCGTCTCTTAAAGAAGATTTCAAACCTCAGATCATCTTCAAAGACAGCAGAGATAGTGAGAGACCGCTCGGAGATCTACAGAAAGAAAACATAGTATATTCACACTCTAAAAAGGGTCCGAATGATTAAGTACATAAAGATTTTTGAAAGGCAAATTTCAAAATATACAGGAGGAAGAGTATGTAAGACATATGAATCAATGCACAGCATTAATACAAGAAAAGAGGGAATCTAATAAATAACTTAAAGACCTAGGTCACAAATACCACACAACGATACACCCAACATTGCTCTGTTTGTTGTTGTTTAGTTGTTCAGTCGTGTCAGACTCTCTGTGACTCAATGGACTGCAGCAAGATAGACACATCAATCGTTATGTATCCGGTTGTGCTTATCCATAAGGTTTTCATAGCAAAATTATTTGTGGGTTGCCACATCCTTCTCCAGTGGGCCGTAGTTTTTCTGGCCTCTCTGCTATGAGCTCCCCATCTTCGGTAACCATACATGGTATAGCTCACAGCTACCTTGAAGTACACAAGCCTCTTCACAACAACAAGGTAGTGATTCAGAAGGGGGCTCTGCTAGTACTTCCCAACAAACAACATCCTGTGACATGAGATGCATTACAAAGCATTCTTCCCAACCTTTTACACCAATAAATTATCTTCTACACATAACTCCAACCCTCACAATTAAATATGACAAGCCACACTAAGCTCACCTCCTTCCAGATGTTATAATGGCTAAGGAAACATCCCATCTCCCCCCGAGTAAGAGGGCGGCCGTGATAGGGATCCTTATACCCTGGGAGCATCTTTATGCCAAGACCAGCAACATGCGATTCATTCAGAGCTCTGGAACAAAAAAAAATTACAAAACCTTTGAGCTTAATTAGTCGATTTGATGCCTTGAGGGGGTTACAAAAGGTAAAAATGAATGCAAATGAAAATACTACTGTAATGACCTAATTACAACCAGTTGTCTTAATTAGGCATTTATCATTAAATTAAAATCAGTCATATAAATAAGTGATATTTAATGTTCATTATCTCTAACCACTATAAGATCAATGAGGGTGATAGACCTGGATGTTTTTACAAGCTTGTGCCTAACAATATATAGCACTGCCTATCAAAGTGCTCTTTATTGGCTGGGGAGTTGAGATATCAAATAGTTTCCAAAAAAGTTTGCACTGGGAAGCAATCTATGAATGCTTGTTTAGATGGAGATGGGTCTCTATATTAACAGATGTTTTTTAAGCACTTTACACCTGCCTGCCAAGCACAATGGGAAGCGGATAATGTAATTGTTGATAGTAACTTTACTATTACTTTTAGAAACATTGGTCAGAGTCTCTCTCCAGCCTCATTTCACAGTATTCGGGACAGCGCACTAATGAGCCCCATATAAGGGTGAAGCAGTCTGTGAGTGGATCTGACACTATATCCTAATATACGGCTATGTTCTCAAGCTTGTCTGAGAGCAGAACCCACACTCCTAAATGTATTCCCATGGCAAGTTGGTTTGAGGCACAAAAGGTAGTATTTTTGAGCCTCACATACTACCCACTTTTCATAGCTACAGTGGACATACTATTTACTAAAATACTGTGGTAAAAGCAGATCTCCTGGCTTGGTTGAGACAATTAAATGTACTCAGAATTATCAAAGCATAATTAAGGCACAGCAACGATCCTTTAACAATCACTTCAAACTAGTAAGATCTGTTTTCCGATAAGGGTTTCTTTAAAAAAAAATCCATATTGCTGGATCTGTACCCCTTAATTTAATTAGATGAGAATTAGAGATTCCTTGAATACGAGTATGGGCCTGCATATGACTGAAAGAAAAGTCACATTTTTAGAGCCAAGATATATAAAGCATGCATGGCTGTGGAAAAATGATGAAAAGCATAAATACTGTAGGTTTCTGTTATAAAAAGCAAAACCAAGCTATGTCGGGTTAGTAGGTAATGGCTTTGCTATTTAAAGAAATAAATAGTTTCTAAATTCATAACACACTTAAATCTAAATATATAATTAGGATTTTGGTTGTAAATGTGAGCTAAATGTGCACAATGACTGCTTATTCAGCTTCCCCATATTTTACATAATGATGGAGTTTCAGGGAATCATTTCTTAATTTGGCTCATACAGTATCTGGTCACATTGCCATGGAAAAAGTTTTTCTGGTGTTTCAACAGATGTAATATTTTCCCTCTAGAATGGAAATTAACTTGTTAATGTCAAGTCTCTCAATGTGTACAGTAGTTTAAAGAAATGCTTCAAATTAACATATTGACAGTTAGTGGTAGTTTTTTTTATTTTCTAAAATCAGCACATTTCAATTAATTTTACATAATTTAAACTTTCCTTAGCCAGAATTCAGCTGTTCATAAATCATTTCCATGTATAGGTATACAATACCAAAACAGTTACTGCAACAAAGGTTTCTAAATTACACTTTAAACAAATCAGAGTGGGCAGTAATGCAGTTTCACAAGCACTACTCACTGTGGCAGGGAGAGATAGATATTATTGAGCCCAATGGGCAAACTATTGAGCATAGATTTCATACAAATCCGTTACGATATATGTCAGAAGTTGTTACTAACAATAGATGTTCACCAATCCACCCATCATGCCTACTCTGGTTAACCCTCCATCCATTCCCACTCTCTACCATGCGGAGCACACGGATGGACAGGATACAAATCATTACCCACAGTTTCAACTAACGTGTGGTAACATTCCTACCTTAACCAAAACTATACTATGACTAATTGTGCTGATTTTGCAATTTTCTATAGTGCTGGATAAATAAATAAAAAGTGACAGTCTGCTAATAAAACTACATTTTGGTCGTGCTCCCAAGCAAGGCTCTTTTTACATCAAGTGAGAGCCTGAGCATGCGCTACTCTCTATTTTGGCAGGAAGAATTTCCTTATCAATATACTATGAGAATACGGGGTCTCATTTCACTTTCCTAGAATACTTATCCACGACTTACTTGCCATCCACCGCATCTGACAGTTTGAAGCCGATCTGCAGCTCATTCAGAACCCTCGCCATGCGCGTTCTTCTGTCGTCACGTCGCTTCAAGTTAATAAGAAAAATCTGTGTAGTGTGAGAGGAGAATAGCTAAATATTTATTGCCATAACCCACTGCGTCATGGGTTTTAATGCCTTCATGCTCAAGTATTGAACAGCATAAACTGAGGGGAAAAAAAGTGTACCATTATTATCGTTTATTTGTAATGCCATAGCTGGAAGTTCAATCTTACTATGGGGAGAGAGTGATCTCATTGTCATATGTATCTTAATGATGGAGTTTGAGAGCAGATACTATCCGATTAACCTTACCTCATCTAGTCCCATTTTGTCTGGAATTTTAGGAGGCACAGATATAAAGGCAGATGGCTCAGCAGGGGGACCCTTCACTGTAGAGAGAAAAGAGAAAACTAGGTTTTCAAAATGTGAAAACATTACATTAGAAAATAGTCTGTGTGTCACTGGGGTACTGTACAAGAGGTACAACAAGCTCTGTATTCATGTTTTGGATTGGTCAAGCTGCAGTGTCAGTAACAGATAATGTCCCCAGGCCTACTCCTGCATGTAGCTTTGTGTCACTTTGTGGAGGAAAAAAAACAAAAAAAAAACACAACTTACCCGAAATTTCAAGCTTAGTGTGCAGGAAGTTGTCAGCTTCATCCAAAAGAGTGCTGTGAGAGCGTAAAGGAACTGGAAGATAACCATACGCCTCTTTATTACATAGGAACATCTGTACATCTGTTGGAAAAAGGAGGCATTTTTGTTAGATAAACATACTAAAACAAGCCCTCATTCATAAAATCGCTTTACCTCAAACACCCTTGTATTTAATATCCCCTTCATAGTTGACCCACAGTTCCAAACCAAATTCTCCAACTCCTTTCTAATCAAGGCATTCACTCATTCTCCCATTGCATCCTTTACTTCCAAGCTACTAGAAAATCATTCCATTAACCATTCAATTGATTCATCCTTTCCTCTTAAGTGTTCAATAGAAGCTTTGAGACTACTGTACCACCCCAGTCTCACCTGCTTGCCTGCAAGAGAACGCAAATACTATAATGTCATCATATGCCCAGGTATAGTCAGGATGAGGAGGGTAAAAGTCAAGGTGCTTGGTAGCCTCTTTGCGAAGGTCAATTAGAAAAGTCGAGTGAACCATAGGTACTGCAAAACAACCACGGCGCTCCCTCCTTCGGATTGGCATGTAAGCGGGAGTTCTGCGGTAATACCCCTATGCACCACACGGAAACAGAAGACATGATCAATGATGTGGATCTTTACACTCTACTTAGACAAAAAAGAGACGTAAAGAAAAGTGATGATTTTGTAATGGGAATGAGCGGGTATCAACTTTAAGATGTCAGACAACGAAAGGGGAACATAGACATATGGTACTAACAAATAGTCACATAATTAAAGTAAGTAAAACATTAGATTACCCAGTGTGATACTATAGCACTGTATTACAAACATACAATTCCTATGCTTCTTCTCACCTGAGTTGTCATCCCACACCAGAAGTTAGAATATGCAGCCCGAGACTCCATCATGGGGGCCACCACAGTCTTATTCTCAGCAATTAATAGATTTAATGTGTTTGGGTTTGTCAGCAGATTATCAGAGTCTATAAACTGTGGGATGAAAAAGGAACATAATTATTCCTATTAATATATCACAAACACAAGTCTACAACACACTAGTAATCAAGCATTTATCTTTGATGTACACCAAATGCCTCTATGTCAGTGGTCAATGTGCCTCATGCAATCCTCAGACACAAATCACTCTCTTGAACTTCATGCTTAATATCTATATCTCTATTACCAATGAATCCAGTTCCCACAAAGAAACCATTTAGTTACATGTAAAACAAAAAGCTAAATCCATTGTGCGCCCCTTTTAAGTACTAGAGAGCCATATAGGTAGCCCTTAAACAGAAACAGGTTGCCTGTAACTGCTCTATATGCAAACCTCCATATCTACATCTCGCAGACTGACATATCTAAACATAGCTACTATATTCATACAAGCGACTTGCCCGTGAAAAATGACGGGGCAATACAATTTTAAGCCATGGGAATGCTGTTGGACACACAATGTAAACAGTTTTGTACTCTGAGGACCTTCAGCGCTCATTGCGAGCCTTTCCTGTCGTGTACTTTTGGACCTCTGAGGACCTTCATGAGTCATGATAAAGAGATATATATATTTTTATGTATATGTAGTTAAGTAATAATGAAATATTTATTGAATTAATATACTTTCAGTATTTATAATTAATATATGCAGCCAGCAATAGGCTGAAAAGCTAACAATCTGTTTGTATTTTCCGACAGCATAGAATATACAGTTTGAGTGTTGGTGCTCTGATGATAAAGTGTAATGAATGTTCCAAGTGTGCATTTTAAATCGGCTGCGTGCGCGAGGTAAAGCCGTTGTCTTATTGTGTAAAGCAGCATTGTATATTTGTAATGTTATTAATGTGTTATGCGGCTCGTGAGCATTTTCCGGCTTTTCTAGAAGTGTATTTTCTAGTTCGTAGTTTGATGTGTAAAGTGCTACTCGTTTGGCACGGTTTTGCACGCACCGGGTTTGTGTAGCCTTGCTTTAATTTTTTTCGGCTGACATTATTTTTGCTCGCTTAAGCGATCTTCGAGTGGCGAAAAACGTCTAAATCAGGTTAAACTCACGTTCCACCTCACTCCCAGACGTCCTGGCTGTTGCTCCGTGCGGTCTGTGATGTTTTTGTAATTTTTTTTTTGGTGTATTTAGTGTGTTTTTATAGTTTTTTCATTTTTGCAGTTCATTTCGTAATTTATTTTTTCTAATCTCGCGTTTGTCAACTGCTTGCAGGCCAAGGCGATCTTGCGTTTAGGAAGTGTTTTCTGGCTAAGTCCCGCATGTTTCATTGCCTCATCGTGTTTGTGCTGATAGTTGTAGTGCCTTAACGGCTCGCCTCGAAGCGATAAGCGCCTAACTCGTACGCACCATGCAAAGCGTGACAACGTCTCACAGTTAGACAACTATTATATGTGAAAGCGTTTTATAAAAAAAAAATATATATATACAATGTTAAATTTAATAACAGTTACATTTTTGTTTAGTTTAAGTTATTAATTGTATAACCCCTAAAACTCTCCCACAAGAAGCTGAGCAGGTAATTATGACGAAGGCTTGGCTTCAAAGCCAATAAGCTGCTTCAGGCGCCAAGCCAGTCAATTGATTGGAGTTGGCTTGAGTCAGCCCCAAGGAGAGGGATTGAAAACAAAAAAAACTCTTGAATATGCTTAGCAAGAGAATGAGTGACGGTAGTTGCAAAAGCAGATGGATGTCTTATACCCACCCCTTTCTGTTATAAATTTTATTGTGGAAATAATAATTATTTTAAAAAACAGATTTATACTATGATCCTATGGACAGTTTCTTGGCGTATCAACCTTGCTGTCCAACTACTAGGAATCTTGGCTTTAGTTATAATATTAATATAGTATCAAATGTTGAAACAGGGCAACCTTTGGGAAACAGTGATCACAACACAGTCTCATTTGAGAATTACGTTTTTGTTTTTTTTCCCCCCTTTTCTTTTTGTAAGGGGCCAATAAACATTCTTAATTTTAAAATGGGTAGATTTTAACGGCTTAAGGGCAGCAATACTTAGTATAGACTGGGACAGAACTGACAGGTAAAAATACTGAACATAAATGGACAACATTTAAATCCTTACTAAATATACATACACATCGGCATATACCATGGTGGAATCAAAGTAAAAAAAGAAGGAGTAAATCACAACCAATGTGTCAAGATACAGAGTAAAAAACAGGCATTTAAAGTATACAAACAAGAGAGGACAGAGACTGCTTTACGGGAATACAAGAAAATCACTAAGGTTTGCAAAGGGCGATTAGACTGGCTAAAATAGAAAATGAAATATTAGTTGCAAAGGAGAGTAAGACTAACCCTAAAGAATTACTAATAAATATATTAATGGGAAGAAGACCAGGAAGGAAGCTATAGGAACATTACAATGTGACACAGGCCGTCTGAAAATTAGTAACCAGGAAAAGCCAGATGAGCTAAATAGGTTCTTTTCTTTGGTATACACAAGGGAGGTACCAGTGGTTGGGTCACTGCAACAAAATGGGGCTACACTACCTTCACTAAATAATGGGTTAACACAGGAAGAAATCCAAAAAAGGGTTGGAAACAATTAATGTTAATAAAGCCCCAGGTCCTGATGGACTACATCCAAGGGTACTGAGGGAACTGGGCTCTGTAATAGCGGGAAATTATATATAATGGTTTGAAGATTCACGCAACACTGGGTCTCTACCAGAGCACTGGAAAAAAAGCAGAGGTGATACCTATATTTAAAGAAGGAAGCAAGAGCAAATCCAGGGAATTATAGACCTGTAAGTCTCACTTATTTCCCTCTACATCTTTTAGAAGGGATATTAAGGGATAATATACAAGAATATGTCTGTTTGAAAAGGATTATAAGTAGGAGTCGACATGGATTTATGAAGGGTAGGTTTCTATGGAGGAGGTTAGTAGGAACTTGGATCAAGGCAACTCAGTGGATATAGTTGTTTTGGATTTTGCAAAGGCTTTTGAGACAGTGCCACATGGAAGACTATTGTGCAAACTAAGGGATTTAGGAATTGCAGTAAATATCCTTATATGGGTCGGTAAAAAACCTTTGTCAAGTGAACTTTTTGTCCCAAGAGATTTTCAACTGACAAGAGGACATCCATTGAGGTTAGAAGTAAAAAGATTCCACCTTAAATAAAGAAATGTGTTCTTCACAGTAAGGGTGGTTCATCTGTGGAATTCTCTACCAAAGGAGGTGGTGACAGCAGATTCAATAGACAACTTTACCAAGGGATTGGATATATTTTTAAATAATATGAGCATTCATTGTTATCCTAGATGATTAGAGAGGGAGTATTGATCCAGGGAGGAATCCAATCACCAGTATCTGGGGTCAGAAAGGAATTCATTTTTTTCCCCTTTTAAGACAATTGGCAAAGTTTCACTAGGGTTTTTTCTGTTTGCCCTCCACTGGATCAGGTATTGCAGATCAGAAAAGATCTAAAAAAAGATTGAACTTAAAGGACTGAAAATCTTTTTTTCAAGATTTTTACTATAATTGAAATCGTATTATCCAGTTTGACAATCACAAAGGGGCCACTTCCCTTGGTAAAGACAGATTTGACACCTTTTAAACCCTTTCAACTACATGTCTGCCTGCAAGGGCCAGCGCTAGCCTGTCACTTTCCCCATCTAGGAGCAAAGGGGTATAATGCCCTAGCTGTTGCTACCTCTGGGAAGGATCTGCGCACAGCACTGGTTGATTAGGTAGTGTAAATACTGCAAAGAGTCTGGGTCAACCCCAAGCAGAGACCCATAGATCTGGGGTGCACAAGCTAGGTTTCTCAGGTAGATGGTTACCTGCTAATTGGGGGACCCAGCAGAGGCTAGAGAACTTAGGAGACTATGTGGTCAATCAACAGCCTAGCCAACCTCGGAGGGAATTTTTTGCTCCCTTATAGACTGAATGGGGGGGGGGGGGGTCATGAACAATGATTAAAGTCAAGTACTTCCTAATTTGTGGTTAACCACAAGACAAAGGATCAAAAACACTTGACACCAAGAAGTGTTTACACTGCTGTTTTGACAGAAATACTTGATAACTTAATAAGCCCTGTGATCTCCAATTGAAGTCTGTAAAACCTAATCTACTATTTACAGGGAGTTCGAACCTGGACAGGCAGGGTATCATGGTTAGCTACTGAAAGCGTCTACTGGTCGCCCTTAAAATGGTAATAGCAATAACATATTTTTATTAGCCCAATGCAATAGTTACACCCCAAAACACACTTCACACATAAAATAATTGTTTAAAGAATGGTAAACTGACAAAGAACCTTCTAGACTCAAATGACTTGGAGCAAAGGGATCTAGCCAGGGTTTGGGGGAACACAATAATACAACTAAAAAGTGACATAGTATTTTCAAATGTTCTTGTAGTCCTTTTGTCAGGCAGCCACATGGCTGGCTAACTCAGAGAGCAACCTCTTTTAGCTCACTTGTGCCTTTCACAGGGAGAAATATCCTGTAGTATATCAGTCTAAGTCATTATAAACAGGACAATTGAAATTTGGATACACCATACATACAAGTGTGTGTGTGTGGGGGGGGGGGGGGGGGGGAGCACATCTAATTTGCAGACAAATTCTTCAATAGTCAATTTACAAATGCAACTTTTTCACTCCATTGAAGCCGCTTCTCCAAGAGGACCATCAGAAAAGTTTCCAAGACCAGCTTGCTCTACACTATCATTTTGTATGACCTGGTGTATTTATCAGCACTGTATACTTTTATTTGTTTGTGTATGGATCATTTTGTTAAACTTGTTTAGACTAGAGCACAAAAATACAGGTTTCCAGGTTTGCTGAATCAACCCTTTCATCACATAGAACAATGAATGCAGCTATGGCTACCATTAAAATGGCTCTCATGGCTCGGGCATTAGTAGGTATCCTAGATATTATGCTAAAAATACTTTTTGCACAAACTATGCAGCTGAACTATAGCAGATTAGTTCATAAATATTTCCAATATGATTCCACTATAGAAAGTAAGAGACAGAAAGCTACCACATCTCTCATATAAAGCAAGAGTCTGATGGTGGCCGTTAGAATAGCTCACACCTTGCCAAGACTCCCTTTTTAGTGTAACAATGAGAGTACACAAAATCCTACATTTTCTGTAAAGCATTTAAAAACAACAGGTTTTAATATTTACTTTGTTTTTGTGCAAGGAAAATTGGACTCCCTGAGTGAAATCGGCTTTTCATATTGATATAAAACCCCTCACATAAAGTTTATATATTTAAAAAAAAAAAACAGTTTGCAAGATGCAACCAAGCATAGCTATAAAAAAAGGAAACTAGTTTGCATTATTGCTCATTTTGTGCATACAATAAAATGTATAGTTTTTTGTATATCTTATTGGAGCAATCAGCTTTTCCTGTATACATTAAAAAGTACCCAAAAATAACATATTGTAAATATGAGACAGTGAACACAGACACCAAACTGCAAGTGTTTTACGAAAACAACAATTCAACCTTTTACGGTACATGCAATTATTATTGATCTAACAGTACAATATGTCTTAGCAGCACCAGTTATTTGGCTGCTCCTCCTATATTAATCTCTACCAACCACCACAGAATGACAGTTTAGTTAAACGGAAAGCACACTCACAGATGTTTTGGCCTGAGAGCTGGAGAATTCCCATTGTAGCTGGATGGCTCACCCCTTATTCAAATAGGTAGTGTTATTTATAAGAAATTGCAAATATATGGTTACGCAGAGTGGTTTTGATGCATACGGAGGAACTATTATAAGGTAACTAATTCTGGAAACAATCCGATAATTTTCACAATAAACAAGATAGAGTATGTCAATAAAACCAAAAGCTTCTTTAAAGCTGGCAAACAGTAAATCTTCCAACTGGAAGAGAAAAAGGAGGATGGTGCAAACACCACATCTTGCAGCCAATCCCACAAAAGAACATGGTTATAAAAACAAACAAAACAAAATAAAAATAAATAAATAAAAACTTTCCAAGTCTCCATTTTGATGACCATGCTAGTGTCTGCTAATGTTAGGTTTTTAAATACTTCAAACAAATGCCTTTTTTTCTTGAACGACAGCGTCTTTTAATATAACTTTATATCCATTAAAAAGGACAACTGCAGTGCATTTACAAGTAAAGCTCACATGTTTGATTGTTGGGCATAAACTCTTTGCAGTTTGAAATTAATACATTTAATATTTTTCTTACTTTTGAATGTCAGTATTTCCTCAAGCAGAGCTGTGTATCTCCTAATATATGTGCAGCATGCAGTGAGGCTAGCTATGCCTGAGTTTAGTCCTGCAACATTTTTCAGAGTTATTGTCAAACAATTCTCAAAAAATGTCATATTTTAAAAATTACAACATTCTCTGTGTGTATGAAAAAATATTGGACTATAGTATAGATGACACTACACTAAAAGACCACTGCAGTTCAAGAAAAAAAGAACTGGTCAAGTATGTTCCAAAATCAAACAATGTAAGCAGCCGTAAAAGCCATGAACCTAAAACATTATACTGAGAAGCGGAACCTATTTTGTGTTTGTTGCATCATATCCTAAGAGCTGGATGATGGGAGGTTGTGATAGCAGCCGTAGATATCCAGAAATATCTCTCTGACTGACAACTTCTACCAATGTATCATGGACCACTCCAGTGTCCTACACATGTATCAATATTTATTTTGTTATCTAATTAACTATGATTTTAACTTACTTATTATGCTCTTAGACTCAACACATTTTTTCACAGTGTTTTTCTTTTGTTTTGTTTTTAAGGCGTGAGATTATTTTCTCCTATAGTCTTAAACCTTTATATATTGCAGATTGGCAGGGATCCTTGAAAATATGTTAAACTAGAATATTGCCCGTCAAAAAATGGCAATGAAATTGTAAGTGAGCTAATGCTGTTTGGTGTATAATAATAAAATAAGTAATAGATTAACAAACTAATATACTTTACCTCTTTTGAAGTAATATATGCAGGAAGCATTGTGTTGAAGAGCTGACAATCTGTTTTGATGTTGCTGCAGCATTAGTGGTGTGGAGCTGCTGTGTAAGCGCGATGAATGTGTGCAGTGTAATAGTGCGTGCGCGAGACAAAACTGTGTACTTCTGCATTGTAAGAGTTATTGTTCTAAAATGGCGGCTAATGTGTGGTATGCGTCTGTAGCGGAATATCCGTAGCCGTTTTGTGGCGTTTTGCGTGTTTCTGGTGGTGTTTTGCGTGTTTAGACTGCTGTAGCCTCGTTTTCGTTTTGTTCGGCTGCCATTTTTTCTCTTGCTTAGAGAATTTTTTAGTGTCTAAACTCTTTTCTTTTGAGTTAAATTAAGGTGTAACTTCATTTTTTGAGATCCTGGATGCCCCCTCTTGCTGTAGGTAAGCTTTTTATGTATGTGTTGTGTGTATTTATTGTGTTTTTGATTTGTTGATGTCCGCGGGTTGCGGACGATTTTTTGAGGTCGTAATTGCTTGTAACGTGTCTCGTATTTTGTTTGCATTACGACGTAAAGTTTGTGAGGGTCGCAGTTGCTGGCAAGGAGCGCATTCGGCTTCGCAAGGGCCGCAGTTGCTGGCATGGCGCGCCTGGTTGTATGATCACAACTATATATGTGATATCCACAACCTTGTTTTTTAATCCCCATATTTTTGAATGAAAAGCTATCTAAGCAAATACATCCAAGTGCTTTACCTGATAACACTGCTTCACACGTTTTTATTCATGTCACTAATAAGGATAAGGCAAAGCAAACATATTACTTTTTTTATTTATGTGTTGCTTTAGTGTGAATTATCCACCCCACCTAATTTTGATCGACTGTCATGAGTTTCTGGCTACCATGTGTCCAGATGACCAAGGTCTGGAGAGGTGATCTGCCAGATCACCCTTGACAGGATTTACAACACTGTCAATGTAATTCACTAGCTTGGCTCACAGACTTAGGGCCATATTCTATTAGCTACTTGCAAATGCCTTGAACTCATAAATTTGGCTTTGGGTGTTTTTTTTTATGTTTATATGCATTCTATTGACTTAAGAATTCATTAGTGCCAATAAGTAATATTTGCTGAATATGTGGCAATATTAAGAGTGATTTTAAGTGTGTATACATTTACGAATTGGGCAATACAATAGGGCCCTTAGTGTCTGGGTGTGGTGTTTCTATGCAGTACTAGGTTAGGGGCAGTAACAAGATGGAGTCGCGCTACCAACATGGCATGCTTTGGGCATTAACCTTTTCTTAAAGAATACATTTATTAAAATCCTTTAATCCACCATGCAACACCTCTACACGTGTGTACCGTTGATCAATAATTTTATGATGTTTAAGGAATTACATTGTTCCTCAGGAATGAAAACCTTTATTTGGCACAAATTATCTTTTGATCATGAGACAAGGGTGTTAATACATTGGGCAAAGTGTGAACTACATGTGCTTTTTCATGAAATAAATATACATTCAGTTGATAATGCACAATATTCATGATAGAAACTATTTATATCAGAACGATAGCATTTGTTTCCAAAACTTAGAAAAAAAATATGTCTAATTGTGTATTACACCTGGGGAGAGGTAGTATTTAAATGCAACTCTTCATCAGGAGGTGAACATCAGCTTTCCCACCCCTCCTATAGCTAATTAATGGTCACCATGTTAATTTCATGCATTCTCACCCACATCTCCTTATTACATAGTTAGATAGTAATCACCCTCTTTTCAACTGGCTATGGTCTTTTCTGCTATCGTTTCTATTTTGCCCCTATGGACAACAGTTTCTTATTAGAGATCATACAGTATATCGACATACAGCCTTATTAAATTGCAATTCGGACAATTGAATAGGGCTCTATTGAGGAAACATAGCATTTTTTTTTTACAGAAGTTTTTAACTAAAAACTTCTGTAAACAAAAAAAATATGCTATGTGCTTAAATAGAGTCCTATACAATTGTCAGACTTGCAATTTAATAAGGCTGTTAATGTCTCCTCAGATTACAAATCCACCAAGATAGTCTTTACGTACCATTATGTAGTCCGCCCACATTTCCCGAGCTGATGTTAAGGCAGCCTGGCGCAGTTTCATAACATACTCGTAACGGGAATGGGTCCAGTGCTTGGGACCCTCCTCATCCTGAAACCATCTGGGGGGAAAAATAAAGTAAAGTTAGCTATATCAGAAGTATAACTTTATTTGCTAGGTCATACATTATGTTATATTTACAGACCATCTCTCTAGTACTTAGGGAAATGTAGAATTATAGTGGACTGGTTTCATCAAAAAAACATTTTTTTTAAATAAATAACTACTATACTAATCCAAAAACAAAAATAATTTGTAAGACATCTGACAACAAACAGAGATTAAAAACATGATGATATTTAATGAAGGCTACAATCTCTAACAAGTTTTATCTCACTTATGCAATTTCATAAAATATATTTCCTGGAGCATAGGGAAAAGTCCAGGCAAGTCTGTACTGCACAGGACAAACTACAAAGCCTGACATGTATGTTTTGGCCTCTTAGTATTATCAGTGAGATGATGCCGAAGCCATTATTAAATAAAGAATGCATATCTGAATTACTTTGGCAAGGCCTCCATCTTGCTAATGCTGCAGTTGAAAATGAATATGCAACACAAGCCCATGCATGCACACTTCCATGTATTTTGCTTGGACCTGCAATGCAACCTGTGACAATGAAGCCACCGGTGACATCAAACAGGAATGTTACATCCATGCGATAAAGCGCATGTGGGCCTGTGTTGCATTAATTATGCAACTGAATCGTCCATAAAATGAAGGACTTGCTATCGTGGAAGGGCTGTTAATAACAAAAATCGCAGAGCCCAGAGTGGAAAATTCTAAATGTTAACTCCGGAGCAAGTAACATTATGCCTTTATTTTAATTATATATTTGTACAATAAAATAGGTTATAAAGTGGAATATTGATTAAATTACCATTTTTTTAGACTTCAGTGGTCCTTTAACTATGTATCCTGTCAGAGTAACTACTTGGGGCAGGACCACTGATGAAGACAGAGAGACCAAGATATACACCTTAAAAACATAGGGTATTCTTGAAAGAAAAGAGGTTAAACCAGGTACAATGCAGCAAGGATATAACATAAGTCACCTGCTGCCCATAGAAATTACAATTATAATAGGGGTGGGTACTTTCAGTTACTATTTCAGTATTGCCCACTTTCAAATTTCTTTCTTACACTTTTCTTGGCCACTTTATTGTAAAATACAAGAATATGTAATATTTATGTTTTTTTTACATATATTAGGGTACAAAGACCTAACTGCATGTTTCCATGCTGACGTCAGTAGCACGTTAAAGGTGTAGGAGTGTCCATATAAAAAGGCATATTAACCATAGAGAATTAAAACTTACAAGTAAAACACATTTAGTGTCGTAAATGTACATATTGCAACTAGATATAAAAAAAATGGGGCTTCTCCTGGTGCATTATCATAGAGAAAAAAAGACAAAAGCAGCCTACTTGGAAAATCTAACATGCTCCTTAGAAAACAAGTTATTACATTATGACAAGAAATGGGCCTCTTGGATCAAGTTATACAATAACAAAACTATCAGAGCTTTGTAAAAATTGAAAGGATATTTGTTTAGAAGTTGCAAACTAAAATTTCATTGTATGTTCAGTTGTTTTGTTTTACAAAGAAAAAAAAAAAAAAAGGAATGAAGGATCTAGAAGTTAAGATTAGTTAAGATTATATAATATAAACCTTGAATTGTTTATATAAAGTATGTTTTTAATGTCATACAATTATATGTTTGTATAATGCAATGTTCTTCCAATAAAAATATATTTTAAAAAT
The DNA here is from genome assembly GCA_027410445.1 of Discoglossus pictus. Lineage (NCBI taxonomy): Eukaryota > Metazoa > Chordata > Amphibia > Anura > Alytidae > Discoglossus > Discoglossus pictus. The sequence continues at coordinate 113,531,730 of CM050167.1, read as the reverse complement.
AAAAAAAAGCATATGAACTCTCAAGAAGAACATCAAAAAAGCTTACTGATGTATACTCCATGTCACAATAATAAATACTGGCTAATATATATATATTTTTTATTATTATTTGGTGAAGTGCCGTTTCTTTATAGCACATTGATTTGCTGAGGACATCTGAGAAATTGCGTTTAACAGCATTATCACCTGAAAGTTTCAAGAGTTTTTAACAAGTTTGTGTTTTATTGTCAGTACTGTGGCATTTTCAGCCAAAAATAGAGAAAACAAAACAGTCTTAGCTATTGGACCACATTACTATACAGTAGCATGGTGTACCAGACAACTGAAGGTGGGATTTAGATCAGTGATGGGAAACTCATTTCACCGAAAGAGCCACATATGCTATCAAGGAGTCTTCAAAATAATAATAGGACTATTTTTGGTTAAAAACACAGCAGATTGGATAAAAGTGTGAAGCAATCAAAAGTGATTTTATAGTAAGGGTTTGTGTTTTGTGGGAGAGCAATATTCTAAATAATAAAAGATAGAAAATAGACTACTCTGGATGCAAGAATATGTATCTCTTCAACAGTCAACTAGGGTCAATGCAGAAAGACTAAAACTAGGTGTGTTTGTGTGTCCCCTGGATAACAATATTCCACTGTTTTAGTCAATAGTTAATACAATGTATAATCAGTTGTAATATACTGCAAAAACAACTCAACCTATTGTTGATGTAGCCATGTTTTGCAGTCTGAAAACCATTTTGTTTAGAGAACACAAGAACACATGTTTTGGAAAATGGTTGCAAGAAATACCACATTTAAATGTGCCAGAAGATGCCATGCTGACACGCCCTATGGTTGGCAAGTTTAAATCATTTTGTTTTTTCACAAAATGGGTCAAGAGTTGTTCAGAAGTCATTTGGTTTCAGTTTCCTTCAGTACCTGGGGTGCTCTTGAGGCCTCCACTCCACATGATGATATTGGCTCTGCACGTTTATCAGCCATTCCCGCAGGATACTGCTCGTGTTGTCCAAACTATGATCTGTGGCAACCCTATTGAGAGAACACGTCAGAGGATTCACAGCCAAGATCAGTACAGAAACCCACTATCCAAGGTCCAGACACTGTTCTTACAATGTTATTGATCATTCATCAGTGGCGGAAAACTGTATTATGGATAACTTTTAATAATATATTTATTTTTGTATCTACACCTCATTTGTGTTCAAATAATAATTGATAACAAAAATATATTATATCAGCTTACACTTTACTCACCTCCAGGAAATTATCTACTTCATGGGTAGTCAATTACAGAGTCTGGACCTTGACTTCAATATCAAAAACATTTCTTTAAATTGATAGATTTACAAATATTTAAATATAATGAATACAGAATGCACAGGGAGGAATGTTACATAGTTAATGGGACTTAGGAAAAGAACTGTATGCAATTGATAGCTTATTAAACTTATTGTACATCTCTGTTGAAGTATACAAATGCTTCAACACAGTGGCGGTCTGGAAGAAAGTGGCTAGAGATCCTGGGCCCAGGTTGCCTATTGACAATTCCTAATCTACTAAAATTACTGAAACATTTAACTTCGGATACATATCATATTGGAAAGGGTTATTGAGTAATCAGATATATAAACGGATATACGATTTTGTTTCTAAATTATATTACAGTATCCAAATATAAACATATCCCCATAGATAGATTTTCACCTTGATAAACTGCAATTGGTCTAATATATATCTATAATTGTATGTTATTTACTGACCGTCCTTAATCTTGCCATCAAGTTTGTACCATATTACTCAACACATATATAAACCAGGGAATCACTGCTTCTAAATTCTTACTTCTGGCTAATTTATCCCCACCCCTTATTCTGAGGAAGTCTACCTATGCAGACACCTTACAAAAAAAGTCTTCCTGGCTAATGATACAGTTTGGTCATGTTGGTAGGGGTGCTCATGTGGACTAGTTGGTCACCATCCAGTTCTTATGCTCTCATGGGAATCTAGCTGTGAGACTAGAACATGCTTAATATGGTGATATATATATATATATATATATACATATAGTAAATAAAAGTACATCTGTGTTCACATTTGAATGTCCAAAGCAAGTTAAAAAACCTGCTTCCAGCTCAGAGTTCCGAGAAAAAACAGTTATTACACTGCATTCTGGGAAGTTGAGCTGGGACATACAAATATGTCCACAAATGCCTCGCTCTTCATTCCGTAGCCATCATCAAACATGGCTTCCTTTAAGCTTATGCATGCTGTATTATTACACAGCTTTAATGCAAAGCCAAGGTTGGAATAAACACAGGCTGAGTATCCAATCCATGTACATGTTTCAAGCTTACTGGCTATCATCAGCATGGAGCGGGATCTCAGCCTGTGTTGTGGAAATTATGAGTAGGTAGTTCACCACAACAATCATTTATAATATGGTGGGCAAAAGAGCGATAGAAGCCCTCCACCGTACAGTAGTACAGTAAATAAAAGTACATCTGTGTTCACATTTGAATGTCCAAAGCAAGTTAAAAAACCTGCTTCCAGCTCAGAGTTCCGAGAAAAAACAGTTATTACACTGCATTCTGGGAAGTTGAGCTGGGACATACAAATATGTCCACAAATGCCTCGCTCTTCATTCCGTAGCCATCATCAAACATGGCTTCCTTTAAGCTTATGCATGCTGTATTATTACACAGCTTTAATGCAAAGCCAAGGTTGGAATAAACACAGGCTGAGTATCCAATCCATGTACATGTTTCAAGCTTACTGGCTATCATCAGCATGGAGCGGGATCTCAGCCTGTGTTGTGGAAATTATGAGTAGGTAGTTCACCACAACAATCATTTATAATATGGTGGGCAAAAGAGCGATAGAAGCCCTCCACCGTACAGTAGTACAGTAAATAAAAGTACATCTGTGTTCACATTTGAATGTCCAAAGCAAGTTAAAAAACCTGCTTCCAGCTCAGAGTTCCGAGAAAAAACAGTTATTACACTGCATTCTGGGAAGTTGAGCTGGGACATACAAATATGTCCACAAATGCCTCGCTCTTCATTCCGTAGCCATCATCAAACATGGCTTCCTTTAAGCTTATGCATGCTGTATTATTACACAGCTTTAATGCAAAGCCAAGGTTGGAATAAACACAGGCTGAGTATCCAATCCATGTACATGTTTCAAGCTTACTGGCTATCATCAGCATGGAGCGGGATCTCAGCCTGTGTTGTGGAAATTATGAGTAGGTAGTTCACCACAACAATCATTTATAATATGGTGGGCAAAAGAGCGATAGAAGCCCTCCACCGTACAGTAGTACAGTAAATAAAAAGTACATCTGTGTTCACATTTGAATGTCCAAAGCAAGTTAAAAAACCTGCTTCCAGCTCAGAGTTCCGAGAAAAAACAGTTATTACACTGCATTCTGGGAAGTTGAGCTGGGACATACAAATATGTCCACAAATGCCTTGCTCTTCATTCCGTAGCCATCATCAAACATGGCTTCCTTTAAGCTTATGCATGCTGTATTATTACACAGCTTTAATGCAAAGCCAAGGTTGGAATAAACACAGGCTGAGTATCCAATCCATGTACATGTTTCAAGCTTACTGGCTATCATCAGCATGGAGCGGGATCTCAGCCTGTGTTGTGGAAATTATGAGTAGGTAGTTCACCACAACAATCATTTATAATATGGTGGGCAAAAGAGCGATAGAAGCCCTCCACCGTACAGTAGTACAGTAAATAAAAGTACATCTGTGTTCACATTTGAATGTCCAAAGCAAGTTAAAAAACCTGCTTCCAGCTCAGAGTTCCGAGAAAAAACAGTTATTACACTGCATTCTGGGAAGTTGAGCTGGGACATACAAATATGTCCACAAATGCCTCGCTCTTCATTCCGTAGCCATCATCAAACATGGCTTCCTTTAAGCTTATGCATGCTGTATTATTACACAGCTTTAATGCAAAGCCAAGGTTGGAATAAACACAGGCTGAGTATCCAATCCATGTACATGTTTCAAGCTTACTGGCTATCATCAGCATGGAGCGGGATCTCAGCCTGTGTTGTGGAAATTATGAGTAGGTAGTTCACCACAACAATCATTTATAATATGGTGGGCAAAAGAGCGATAGAAGCCCTCCACCGTACAGTAGTACAGTAAATAAAAGTACATCTGTGTTCACATTTGAATGTCCAAAGCAAGTTAAAAAACCTGCTTCCAGCTCAGAGTTCCGAGAAAAAACAGTTATTACACTGCATTCTGGGAAGTTGAGCTGGGACATACAAATATGTCCACAAATGCCTCGCTCTTCATTCCGTAGCCATCATCAAACATGGCTTCCTTTAAGCTTATGCATGCTGTATTATTACACAGCTTTAATGCAAAGCCAAGGTTGGAATAAACACAGGCTGAGTATCCAATCCATGTACATGTTTCAAGCTTACTGGCTATCATCAGCATGGAGCGGGATCTCAGCCTGTGTTGTGGAAATTATGAGTAGGTAGTTCACCACAACAATCATTTATAATATGGTGGGCAAAAGAGCGATAGAAGCCCTCCACCGTACAGTAGTACAGTAAATAAAAGTACATCTGTGTTCACATTTGAATGTCCAAAGCAAGTTAAAAAACCTGCTTCCAGCTCAGAGTTCCGAGAAAAAACAGTTATTACACTGCATTCTGGGAAGTTGAGCTGGGACATACAAATATGTCCACAAATGCCTCGCTCTTCATTCCGTAGCCATCATCAAACATGGCTTCCTTTAAGCTTATGCATGCTGTATTATTACACAGCTTTAATGCAAAGCCAAGGTTGGAATAAACACAGGCTGAGTATCCAATCCATGTACATGTTTCAAGCTTACTGGCTATCATCAGCATGGAGCGGGATCTCAGCCTGTGTTGTGGAAATTATGAGTAGGTAGTTCACCACAACAATCATTTATAATATGGTGGGCAAAAGAGCGATATATATATAAAAAAGTGTAAAGCTCTCCCCATAATCGGTGGACAAGCAGATAATGTCTCAAGGGCCTGCACCAGTCCTAGGGCCATTGAGAACTACGTGTTAAGGTGGCTCCTATGTTTGATACAATTTTGCCAACCCTGGTGAAACAGCATAAGCCTGTAAATAGAAGATAAACGGTCACCTTATGCGCAGTGCATCATATAATTATATGGTAGAAAATAATGCTGAAAAGTTTTTTTGTTTTTTTAATTGATCAAGCCTTGTCATATGGTATATTGTCAGTTTTAGTTGCCGCTTGTATAGTCCCTGAAGCCTCACACACAAATCAGACTCTATGATTGTACTTTAGCCTTACGGGCTTCAGTATTCTTAGCTTTTCATGCAGAGATGAGTCGCAGTAGGTAACACTATTTTTAGCACAGTAGATCCTCATTACAGTAATATTGTTGTTATATTATATCACACAGCTCCTGTCCTGCTGCAGTTCTTGCTCAGGGCTGTACATTCCTTCCCATGTCTCAGTCTACAAGTATGTGCATTTCCCTGAGATACTGTCCTTGCTGTAGATAGGACAAAACACAATAGAATAGATTTGGATAGATATAGAGGACACAGCACCCAGGTCGAATATAGCAGGTAAAAGAGGCTAATCCCCACCGGGTTACTTGTCCTTGATGTATATAGATAGAGATGTATACATGTGTATATTCACGCCACGCTGAGATCTGGTCCTTATTCTATATAGAAATGTATACACGTGTATATACTCACCACACTGAGATCCTGCCCTTGCTGTATATACTTATAGGTAAACACAGGAGTATCTTTAGACTGTAAGTGGCCAGTTGTTGGGTGCTTTGGGGAAAAAGTACTTTCTACATAATATTCTAAGCTCAAAACTGGGCCCTCCATTCTTTCAATTTGTTATTAAGGTATTTTGCCCTATTCTTGACCCCTGTGTATGGCTACGGAATATGCTGGAACGTTACAAATAAAAGTGAATAATAATAATAATAATAATAATAATAATAATAATAATAATATACTCACCACAATGAGATCATGTCCTTGCTGTATATATGTGTATATACCACAGTGAGATCTTGCCCTTGTATTATATATACATATAGATGTGTACGTGTGTGTATACTTACCACAGTGAGATCCTGCCCTTATATATATATATATATATATATATATATATATATATATATATAAATACTATACACATATATACACACACACATATAGATGTGTACATGTGAGATCCAGCCATATAGATTTACGTATGTATATACTCACCCCATTGAGATCCTGCCCTTGTGTTATATACACAAATAGATGTGTACATGTGAGATCCAGTCCTTGTATTATATATACATATAGATGTGTACATGTGAGATCCAGTCCTTGTATTATATATACATATAGATGTGTACATGTGAGATCCTGCCCTTGTATTATATATACATATAGATGTGTACATGTGAGATCCAGTCCTTGTATTATATATACATATAGATGTGTACATGTGAGATCCTGCCCTTGTATTATATATACATATAGATGTGTACATGTGAGATCCAGCTCTTGTATTATATATACATATAGATGTGTACACGTGAGATCCAGCCCTTGTATTATATATACATATAGATGTGTACATGTGAGATCCTGCCCTTGTATTATATATACATATAGATGTGTACATGTGAGATCCTGCCCTTGTATTATATATACATATAGATGTGTACATGTGAGATCCAGTCCTTGTATTATATATACATATAGATGTGTACATGTGAGATCCAGTCCTTGTATTATATATACATATGTGTACATGTGAGATCCAGCTCTTGTATTATATATACATATAGATGTGTACATGTGAGATCCAGCTCTTGTATTATATATACATATAGATGTGTACATGTGAGATCCAGTCCTTGTATTATATATACATATAGATGTGTACATGTGAGATCCTGCCCTTGTATTATATATACATATAGATGTGTACATGTGAGATCCAGTCCTTGTATTATATATACATATAGATGTGTACATGTGAGATCCTGCCCTTGTATTATATATACATATAGATGTGTACATGTGAGATCCAGTCCTTGTATTATATATACATATAGATGTGTACACGTGAGATCCAGCCCTTGTATTATATATACATATAGATGTGTACATGTGAGATCCAGCCCTTGTATTATATATACATATAGATGTGTACATGTGAGATCCAGCTCTTGTATTATATATACATATAGATGTGTACACGTGAGATCCAGCCCTTGTATTATATATACATATAGATGTGTACATGTGAGATCCAGTCCTTGTATTATATATACATATAGATGTGTACATGTGAGATCCTGCCCTTGTATTATATATACATATAGATGTGTACATGTGAGATCCAGTCCTTGTATTATATATACATATAGATGTGTACATGTGAGATCCAGTCCTTGTATTATATATACATATAGATGTGTACATGTGAGATCCAGTCCTTGTATTATATATACATATAGATGTGTACATGTGAGATCCAGTTCTTGTATTATATATACATATAGATGTGTACATGTGAGATCCTGCCCTTGTATTATATATACATATAGATGTGTACATGTGAGATCCAGTCCTTGTATTATATATACATATAGATGTGTACATGTGAGATCCTGCCCTTGTATTATATATACATATAGATGTGTACATGTGAGATCCAGCCCTTGTATTATATATACATATAGATGTGTACATGTGAGATCCAGTTCTTGTATTATATATACATATAGATGTGTACATGTGAGATCCAGTCCTTGTATTATATATACATATAGATGTGTACATGTGAGATCCAGTCCTTGTATTATATATACATATAGATGTGTACATGTGAGATCCAGTCCTTGTATTATATATACATATAGATGTGTACATGTGAGATCCAGTCCTTGTATTATATATACATATAGATGTGTACATGTGAGATCCAGTCCTTGTATTATATATACATATAGATGTGTACATGTGAGATCCAGTCCTTGTATTATATATACATATAGATGTGTACATGTGAGATCCAGCCCTTGTATTATATATACATATAGATGTGTACATGTGAGATCCAGTCCTTGTATTATATATACATATAGATGTGTACATGTGAGATCCAGCCCTTGTATTATATATACATATAGATGTGTACATGTGAGATCCAGCCCTTGTATTATATATACATATAGATGTGTACATGTGAGATCCAGCCCTTGTATTATATATACATATAGATGTGTACACGTGAGATCCAGTCCTTGTATTATATATACATATAGATGTGTACACGTGAGATCCAGTCCTTGTATTATATATACATATAGATGTGTACACGTGAGATCCAGTCCTTGTATTATATATACATATAGATGTGTACACGTGAGATCCAGTCCTTGTATTATATATACATATAGATGTGTACGTGTGAGATCCAGTCCTTGTATTATATATACATATAGATGTGTACACGTGTATATACTCACCACAGTGAGATCCTGTCCTTTGGGTACCTCAGTCTGTCCAGCGCCCCCAGCACCTCGGGCAGGGAGCTCTCCGCATTCCTGGCTAGCAGTGTAATGAGGACGGTCGGACTTCTCAGTGGAGACTCGGGATTCCAACGTTCCTCCGGAAAGTACCCGGCGCTGAGCCCCAGGATCGCACACAGCAGCAGCCCCGAGAGGAGGCAGCTCACACCGGCCCGGGACATAACGGCAACTTCGCTTACTTTCTGTCCGCCGACTACAAATATGTGGCCGTAGGGTTTCTTTAAATGGGAGGCGTACTGTAAGCCGCGTTTAGTTATGATTGGCTGCCGGGAGCAATCTCCCTTTAAAGAGGTATGGACTGAGCCTCCGACGCGCGGCGTTAAAGGGGAGCACTTATGTCAGCTGGACACTCTCTTAAAGGGATGGGCGCAATGCCAACTCAGGCGATCGTAGTGTGTGTAAGAGAAGCGCCCCTATTAGAGTCACTGACTGAGGGAGGGGATGGGAAGACAAGTGGACTTTTATATTCTAGGAACCAGCAAAGGTTATAGGGACTGCTGAGTAAACAGACAGGAACTCTGTGTAAGACTCACATGAGATAGATAGATAGATAGATATACAGACAGAATATACAGATAGATAGGATATACAGATAAATATACAGATAGATAGGATATACAGATACATATACAGATAGATAGGATATACATATACAGATAGATAGGATATACAGATAGATAGATATACAGATAGCAAGAAGCAGCTTTTTTTACTTGTTTTAGACATTGAAATGTGAACACAGTTGTACTACTTATTTGATATACAGATAGATAGATCTAAATATAGATATACAGATAGATAGGATATACAGATAGATAGATACATAGGATATACAGATAGATAGGATATATAGATAGATAGATAGATAGATAGGATATACAGATAGATAGGATATATAGATAGATAGATCTAAATATAGATATACAGATAGATAGGATATACAGATAGATTGATAGATAGGATATACAGATAGATAGGATATATAGATAGATAGATAGATATACAGATAGCAGGAAGCAGTTTTTTTACTTGTTTTAGACATTCAAATGTGAACACAGTTGTAATACTTATTTGATATACAGATATACAGATAGGTAGATAGATAGATAGATATAAATATAGATATACAAATAGATATTTAAAATTAAGTCAGATATAATGCTCTTTAGATCTAAATCAACTTCCTGTGAGGGCGAGGGAGTCGCTTTAAACTGAAGACAACTGATCTAGTACTTGTTTTTTCCTTTAGTATTATACCATATTGGCCCCTTTGCTGTATCAGATATACGCGCACAGAGCAGCATGTCCACTATCATGATCAGTTCTCATGTCCACATGTTGGTATTGTGCAAGTGTCTCTTCCTCTATGGGATTGCCTCACTTTTTGTTAGCATGTCCACAGAGTAGTCATTGCCCTCTCTAGTGCGAACTAATCTAGGGAATGAGATACAAACGGAGAAGAAAATTTGAGAGTACACAAAAAAAGCAAAGGGTAGTAGAGAGAGGAATGTGGCGATTGGAGAGTTATAGTTGTTTAAGAGAGAGCAACATGGGAGAATTTAAAATGGTTATGGAGAAAAGGGCTGAAGCTCTCGAAGGAGAGTTGCCAGGGTCATATACAGCCCATTTTGAATGTCACAATATGCTGGACTTTGTTTTATATCTTAGTATACCTCCCAACTGTTCCTCACCCAAATTAATGTCCAACATTTAGGTGCAAACCCCTGTTTTCCAGCACTGATCATACCTCACTTTAACTGGTTACTGCTGTTTTCTTTTAAAGTCTAGGAGCAGAAACCAATAGTGTCAGTTCTACAGAATACACTAAAATGTATACATCATACAGATCTTTCCTGTTGGGTGTCAGAGCTGTAGACATATTACACAATTTCTAACCCTAACCCTATGAAATGGAGTTACATTTCAGATGAAATTCAGTAAAAATCGTCAGTAAAGTATCCGCAGTGCCATCAGCCCCCCAACAGGAAAGGTCTGGTCCTTTCCCTTTTTAAACTTGCTACAAATTCGCCAGCAGTGGTGGCTACCAACCGCTAGATGGTGCTGCCGATTTTCTGTACCAATACCATAGGGTTAGTTAGACTGTTAAGTATAGGGTTAGGGTTAATTTAAGGGTTGCGGCAGGGGTGTCCAAACCCGTTCCTGCTGGGCCACACACAGGCCTGGATTTGAGGAATTACTTTCTGTGCACACGTGAGTCAATCGGGATGACTGAAGAAGCAATAGTCTCACCTGGGTGCTGCCGGGATGTCCACAAATCCAGGCCTGTGTGCGGCCCACCAGGACAGAGTGTGGACACCCCTGGGTTAGGGTAACCTTCTAGGGTTACAACTTGTCTCAAATATTGGCAGCGATGCAAAATATAGACAGCGCAATCTAGAGGCCACTTGCCGCAACTGCTGCCGTCACTGGTGGAGAATTTGAAATTGGAAAGATCCAAAGGTTCCATCACATATAATAGTTGTGGTAAGTTACGTATGTTGGTCACACAATGTTAAAAAAAGTTACGGGCTTACACTTGTGAAATGAGCTCCAAAAAAACGCTCATCACGAGGCCCGCAAGACTTTGAAAAAGGCTTGCAATGAACGCCATAGTTGCTCATTTCCAGGCCCGTGATGAGCACCGGATGCACTCATCGCGAGGCCCGCAAGTTAGAGGGGGTAAAGCCTTGCATTGTGTGGCAAACAGCATTGCCAGCCTTCTAATTTTATTGCCGTCATTTTTGACGGGCAAGTCGCTAGTCATACATAATGATGGTGACAATAACTAGTAGCACTTGTTTTTTATAAAAGGTGTCCCTCTGACCATTTGAAGTGATGTAAATTGATAACATCAATCCAGATATTGGCTTGGTAGTTCACATAGTGCTGGCCTATCAGAAGTTTGTCCGTTTTCATGATTTGCTATTTCATACAGAAAGCAAAAGTTTGCCAATGTTTTCATATAGAAAGTTGCAATTTTGAGCCTAGTAAAATATTAAGTTATTTTATAATCATATTATTAATACCCTTTAGGTGTAATGTGCCAAAATATCCTGTAGAACTATGCAGGGGTTAAGTACAAGGCAAAGACACATTTTAATACATTGCAAAATATTAGAGAGCCCTGTCTTTGAGCTTAAAATCAAAACTATGTAGTGCTATCCCTAAAGCACCTAACAACATTGAAAACTCGCAAATTATAGGCACTAAGTCTGGCCATCAACACAGGTGGCACATGAGAATGGGCAGCCTATTTATAGATTTTTTTTTAATGCCTGCTTTTATATTTAATGATTACTGTGATTGTAAAACAAGTCATGTCCCTTTAAAGTTATTTGCATTCTGTTACTTGCCCCCACAAAGTGCCACACTGAGGCATAGAAGCAAACATGTCAGCAACCTGGAGAGCAATTATATATTAATAATTGTGCTAATAATATGTGCATTATCTTAAATGCCTGTGATAATTTTAAAGAGTTATTATCTAGTAAAGCAGATTTAAGCATTACAAAATAGCTTCTTTTTTTTTTTTTTGCATATAAACCCATGTAGCAAAATGCAAAGCAACAGATTACCTAAAGGACTAAACTGCATCACCACTACATCACTTTAAAACTAAGGTGATGAGGCCATTTAGGATCATTAGCAGCCTCAAAATCCCCTAAAAAGGTCAACTGTGATCAAATATTTAAAATATACTATTTTAAAGACAACACTTGAAAATATGCAAAAAATGTTTAGACAGTATTATATTACCATTTATATTCAATGATACTGCTGTGGGATCTACCATTTTTTTTCTGGTAATTTACTTCCTGATTTGATTGAACAGGAAGTTTCACTCTACACTGTTAATTTGGCATGTACCGCTGCCAGAGCTTTCAGTAGCAGTAACATAAAGCTCATTGGATTACAAGGAGACACCCTCCTGAGAGAGTAATAGACATAACTAGCTGGTTAAAGAAAATAGATGTCTGCATTAAAAAAAAAAAAAAAAAAAAAAAATTGGTATCAAAGATAAAAATGCAAAAGCTGTGTTTTTTTTTTTTTGTTTTTTTTTTTTTTTTACAAAGAAAGTTTTTGCCCAATATCAAATTTGGTTATTCAAAAAACTATTGAAAACGTTTGACCGCAATGGTGATTTAAGTACAGTGGAAGAATTTCAGAGTTAATTAAAGATAACAATATTTAATCCATCTGTATCATGAATCTGAAACACTATGAAACTTAACAACTGGTGCAACAATCTTTCATGCAAAAAAGAAAGAACACAGACTAAATTCATGACTGAAAACTTTGGGCTCTGAATTTCCATTAAGGGTAGTGGAGAGATCTGCACACAGAGATCCAAGCGGTTTTACTTTGATACACCTATTCCTAAATAAATGGAGGGCACATATGTATGCAAGCATGGGACACTGTTACTGCATACCTGCCATGCGACACCAACACAATATCAATTCTGCCATAAAGCAGTGTCATACATATACAGTGGATATAAAAAGTCTACACACCCCTGTTAAAATGTCAGGTTTCTGTGCTGTAAAAAATGAGACAAAGATAAATAATTTCAGAACTTTTTCCACCTTTAATGTGACCTATAAAATGTACAACTCAATTGAAAAACAAACTGAAATCTTTTAGGTGGAGGGAAGAAATAAAGTTCAGCTGCTCTAGTTGGTCTTTCTTGACATTTTCTTAGTCGCATCCCACAGCAAAAGCCATGGTCCACAGAGAGCTTCCAAAGCATCAGAAGGATCTCATTGTAAAAAGGTATCAGTCAGGAGAAGGGTACAAAAGAATTTCCAAGGCATTAGATATACCATGGAACACAGTGAAGACAGTCATCATCAAGTGGAGAAAATATGGCACAACAGTGACATTACCAAGAACTGGAGCTCCCTCCAAAATTGATGAAAAGACGTGAAGAAAACTGGTCTGGAAGGCTACCAAGAAGCATATAGCATCATTAAAGGAGCTGCAGGAATAACTGGCAATTACTGGCTGTGTGGTACATGTGACAACAATCTCGCGTATTCTTCATAGGTCTGGGCTATGAGGTAGAGAGGCAAGACGAAAGCCTTTTCTTACGAAGAAAAACATCCAAGCCAGGCTACATTTTGCAAAAACACATCTGAAGTCTCCCAAAAGCATGTGGGAAAAGGTGTTTTGGTCTGATGAAACCAAGGTTGAACTTTTTGGCCATAATTCCAAAAGATATGTTTGGCGCAAAAACAACACTGCACATCGCCGAAAGAACACCATACCCACAGTGAAGCATGGTGGTGGCAGCATCATGCTTTGGGGCTGTTTTTCTTCAGCTGGAACTGGGACCTTATGAACAGTTCCAAATACCAGTCAATATTGGCACAAAACCTTCAGGCTTCTGCTAGAAAGCTGAACATGAAGAGGAACCTAATCTTTCAGCATGACAACGACCCAAAGCATACATCCAAATCAACAAAGGAATGGCTTCACCAGAAGAAGATTAAAGTTTTGGAATGGCCCAGCCAGAGCCCAGACCTGAATCAGATTGAAAATCTGTGGGGTGATCTGAAGAGGGCTGTGCACAGGAGATGCCCTCGCATTCTGACAGATTGGGAGTGTTTTTGCAAATAAGAGTGGGCAAATCTTGCCAAGTCAAAATGTGCCATGCTGATAGACTCATACCCAAAAAGACTGAGTGCTGTAATAAAATCAAAAGGTGCTTCAACAAAGTATTAGTTTAAGCGTGTGTATACTTATGCAACCTTATTATTTTATTTTTATATTTTTTCTTCCCTCTACCTAAAAGATTTCAGTTTGTTTTTCAATTGAGTTGTACAGTTTATAGGTCACATTAAAGGTGGAAAAAGTTCTGAAATGATTTATCTTTGTCTCATGTTTTTACAGCACAGAAATCTGACATTTTAACAGGGATGTGTAGACTTTTTATATCCACTGTATGCACATATTTATTTAATGTACATTGAATATGTACAGAGCAGTATTCAATATACACACACATGGCAAATCAAGGGGAAAGAGCATTTCAGGAGTAAGGAGTGACGTTTCTCCTTTTTGTTCTTCAAATAAATAATTAGTAGCTGTATTAATTGATACACTTATACATGTCACCTCATGATATCTCTCACTTTTGCTTTAAAGGACCACTGCAGTTTTAAATTGTATTATTTTCTGAGGAACTACACAACAGCAGGAACAAACAGATGTTCTTTAGTTTACAAGAACAGACCTCCCCGAAAAGGTAACAGACCGCAGCAGGGACAAAAACTAAATGGAATCCTGCAGTAAAATGTTTAGTTATTCAAAAGAATCATATAGAAAAAAAATGACCACAGTAGTCCTTTAAAGTCTCCAAATCTGTTCTAAAGTCACAGTGCATTACTGTTACTTGCTTAGCTGAAAGGATATATCTGTCGTAGATTTATCATCTACATTGCTGCAGCTACTGACACACTTTATTACAGGAGCAAAATTCAATGGCTCACTTCACAAGAACATAAATAAAGTCTCCTTGGCACCTTCCTCCATGGTGGAGGGGGTTATTATAGATTATAAGCTACCCTGTTTGAAGACTGAAATTTTTGAAAATATTTATAGTAATAACCTTTATTATATAATACATGGTGTACCTTTTAAATGCTACGTGTCACTAACCATAGTATAAATAAGATCTATTTATTTTTTCGAAAAAAAAAGGATCAAGCAATAACATGAGGCAAGTTTTTTTGTGTGCCATAAATGTAAACATTAAGACAGATTGCAAACTTTTGGTGTGGTCTACTTTAAAGGCATATAAGTGAGCCAGATTAATAAATTTCTGCAGACCTTAGGCAATAAGAGGCTTATGTGTATGCAGCACATCTCATAAAACATTTTATTAATATCTACAAATCCCTCTAATGATTATGTTAACACCTCCAGGGAGTGTCTACACAGGCATCTGATCCCCCCCAATCAGCATGCGGCATCAGAGGAGCAATATTAACCCACTATTTACCTGCTGTTGCTTGCTCAGCCAATCTCCTTGCAGCTTCCTCTCTATGTCAGCAGCTATACATAGCACATGTCAGCACAAACAGGAAACCAGAGTTAATTCAAAAGTTTCAGTTAACCTTAATGGCCAAAACAAATCATTTTAAATTTGATGCAAGTTCAGCCTGAATTTGGAGAGTGTTAAGCCTAATTTGCAACTGTTACAAGATATGTTGCTGCCTTCAATGTAAGTGTTTAAATGTTTATTTTGGAATTTTTTTTCATGCAAAAAAATCTAAATAAATGTTTGCATACACTACTAATTCTCCTCTATCAGATGCATTCATAATCCAGCTCACTTAGAAATGCCTTTAAGTAAAGCCACCTGCATGCCCTTTTATGACAGCATGGTAGACTTCTATATGGTGGGTCTCCATCACACCACTAAGCAGAAAGTTACTGAGTGCTACTGGTTCTCAAGCTACACAGTAATAGAACATATCTTGTAACGCTATGGTGTATATAGGTATGCTACTATGTGTTTACTGTGTGTATGTAGTCTGTCTGACTCAGACTGATGACATCAAGCATTGGTTTTAACCAATCAGAACTTTATTGTCTGTGCAGTCACATGATACAGTTGGAATGTGCAAATCGTCTGGAAGCAAATGACCTTACTGGTGCCTCTGACACCAATGGGTAGATCCTAGAGGGGAGGCATATGTGAGGGGGAGGCAGATGTTTGAAGGGGCAGCGGGCAGATCCAAGAAAGTAAGGTTGTGGAAAACAGGGCAAGTCTGCAAGCTTATTGAGTTTTGGGTCTGCCCGTAGTTTATTCTTCAGTGTTTGAGTTTGTGGCTTGGACTGAGCATCTAGTCATGGTTATAGCTCGGTCAGCAGCTTTGGTTCTGGGCTCAGATGCTGTTCCACTTATGGTTCAGTGCACTTAATTCATGATGAGGCTTCATGTCTTAGATGTCAGAATATGGGTATGTGTCCGTGCCTTTAAATTTGATGCCAGTTCTGTCTTTGGCTCTGGGTCTAATCCTGGATCTCATTCGGCTACTTCATTTCTGCACATCATTCAGTCCTTGGCTCTTACTGCTTGTAACTTTTGTTTTGTACTATGCGATTTCTGCCCTTGGCTGTACTTGGCTTTAAGGTTGCCAGTGGCCTGGGTTTAGCTCAAAACTCTTGTTCTGTCCGGCTCTTTGGTTCTGCCCGTGGCCCTGGTACCACCAGGGGAGGGGTGGGGGAAGCTCCATCCTCTGGTTCTGGACCCATTCAGGTTTTACAGGACCGAGTGCTTTTCCACAGCACATGTTAAATCACGTGCAGCAAATTCATCAAGGAACCAGAGTAGCTTTCCACCTACTGGAGATACTCGAGCAGCTGGAAGGGGATTAGACTCCTCATCCTGCAGTATACGCTAAAGAGTACCATAAATAAACACACAAAACACTTTACTATTTCATTTGTTAAAACAATACAAAAAAAGTTGTATTAACTGCAACATGCAAGCTAATTAATTAATAATTTGTGACACTAGTTCAATACCTTCTTTTTCATATCAATAAATATGTGTGTAATTTAGTATCGGCAGTAGATCATATAATAAACACAAATAGATTAGCAAAGCCATTTTAAAGAAACATTGAAATATTTTTTTTCTATTTTGAATCTGAGGATATATGAGAATGTACCGCAAATGATGCTCTCAAAAAAGGAAAGATCCTTGCCCCATCAGCCAGTGAGCAGTACCTATACTTTGTGCATTCCTATTAGTTTTGAAGGACCACTGCATTTCAAGAAAAAAAAACAAAAAAACACTTGTTTGTCAAGTATCTAGCAAACTAACAATATTAGCCGCTGTGTAAGTTCTGGTCATAAAGCATTTTTTAAGAAAATCTGATTTTTTGAGGCCTTTTTTTTGTTATATCAGTTCCTCAAAATTGAATCATGAGGGTGTATGGAGAGCACGGTGGAGTAGGAGGGAGCAGAGAGTTATTATAAAAATAATTGGATAAGACGGAATGAGACAACACATATTCCCTCTCAATGGCCAATAAAGCAGAACCCTTGCATCATTGACTGCAAATATAGCTCTCAATAAATATAAATGCCATTTCACACAGGCAACCTCCATCTGTGTTTCATGGATCTCTCCCCAGGGTCCCCAGAGGCATCAAATTATATTGTTTTTCCAATTATGAATTTGATGAATGGCTTTTTCCTGCTTAATTATGCTCAGGAAAAAAGTATACATTTTAAAATATTTGTTTTTCCATTGTGCAGTGGTCCTCTAATGAAGTTTAAATAGGTTTTATTTACTTATATTTTTTAAAGCAAGCTCTTTAAAAAGCATGAAAAAAAAAAGAATTGTGTTCTATGTCCCTTTAAATCAGTGTTGGGCAACTCTGTCCTACATGGGCTGATAACAGTCAAGGATTTCACACTCTCTCTCTGCATGAGCCCATTAGAATGAAACAGAGTTACTCCAAATGCACTGAAGCAGATCAAATAGAGATATTCAAACACTAGACTATTGGTGACCTTGATAGGACCAAGTTGTTCACCACAGTTTTAAGTAGTATTTAGAAATACTATTAGTAAGGGTGCCAATTTACCTTCAAGACTGATGCTTTGCTCTCTCCAGTGCCAACAAACACTACAGTTTTTGCTGCATTAATGACAGGAAGTGTGAGAGTTACCCGTTTTGGGGGAGGCTTTGGAGAGTCCCAAATAGGAGAGACAATCTGATCTGTTACCTAGAGAATGAAGAAAGTGCAAGGTTAAAAGGCAGTGACAGTGGGGCGAGGTATTCAAGAGAAAAAAAGAAAATGTGGAAAGAAGCGGTGGTGATGCTAGACTGACCACTGTAGACCCATTTCTTTCTCTACATACTTTTGTTTTATCAACTGAGGATTGGCGTACCCATAAATGGCTGGTACAAGAGATAAAAAATACAAGTTTTGCAGTATGCATGGATAACTTTTTTATGGGACAAATATTGCATATATACTGTTGTGGTGTCTGCTGCTGAAGTGTGGCCTCCAACCACTAGATGGCGCTGCTGACATGGGAGCGAAGTTCTAAGCTTATAATGTTAGACTAACCCTTGAACTCACCCAACCCTCTCCCTAACAGTTTACCTAAGCCTTGACTCTCTGATATGGCACCGGAATATCGACAGCGCCATCTAGAGGATGCTCACCACCACAGCATGCTGTGCTCCTATAAAAGGATAGGTCCCAAATATTTTATTAAAATTAAAAACAATACTGATTAGATCACAGTGTGAAAAATCACAGGAGCCAGACAGAGCCATGGCTCCTACATTTCTTTTGCTGGCGCTTAATGTTTTAGTTATTATACATACATTTATATACATAATCCATATTTGACTCTAAGTTCTAACTAGCCTGGCTAGCTCCTAATTTTCACATAAATTTGTCCACCCCAGGAGCAGATGATACAAAATTATGCAGTGAAGACAAAAAAAATAGAAAATGCTGAGTAACAAACACATGTGGGACAAAAGAGACACACAAAATCGTGTAAAGAGTCTGTGAATCCAGAGTAAAAAGCAATATACATGTGTATTTATTATATTAATATCATAATGAACTGGCCCATAAATAACTATGTGCACTAATGAAAAAATTTAAATAGCGAAACATGGAAAACAGTATAAAACGGGTTTTCTTGTACACTACCAAAATGTCATTGTTTTACCCATGTTTGGTTGTTTTACTTTGCTTCATTATTGCATGTAAATATTTGTGTTTATTCATGGTGATATGATTGCAATTAATACACATATAGATTCCTTCTCTCTCTAACCGTGTGCATTCATCAAAGAATCTGTACACATTTTGTGTGCCATAATTTACCATGTGTCCTCTCTCCCACTCGTGTCTGCTCTCTCAGCATTTTCGGTTTTCTTTTTTTATAATTTTGTGCTTCACTGAGCTGTTTTTGCAAGTGGGTGCCCCATGATTTCCCCTTAATCTTACTGCAAGCATCGTCAGTTTTAGCTGTTAAATTCCCATTGTGCAGATAAAAGCTTTGCGTTCAATGTCTACATAAAAGTTAGTCAATTAAAGGGCTGTATTACTTTTCCCCAATTTCTAAAAATAATTTGATAACAGTAGATTCTTCAAACTTTAATACTGCAGACTAATTATATATAGTGACAACAGCATTGCTTAGGGCAACAGTAAATCATTGGGGCAGTAGTCAGTAGCGTTGTCTCTATTTATAGCCAGTGTTTTCACCCATTTTCTCTGTGAAAAACACTTTTTTGCTCTCACTCTTTTTGCCCTTCACTTCTCTTCATCATCACCTATTTCTACTCCATCTTTTGACATAAATAGTTTTGCACCTTTTTTTTTTCTTGTACCACTTTCTATTCTTTTCCCTTTCTCAACCCATATTCTTTTTCTATACCATACCTAACCCCATTTCTCTGCAATAGATATTTCTGTCCTAATTTTCCCTCTTTCCTGTTTACTTTCTTCCCTCCTTTCACCCTCTATTATTATTCCTCTCTCTCTCCTGTATACCAGCTTTTGCATTTGTCCTAGGAAGATTCTAAAATAGATACAAGCACAAAGTCAGAGGTGCTCATTCTGGGAACAAACAAACCATGGAGATGATAACCTAAGAAGAGATCAGCCCTTTTACCTCGCCTTTTGATTCTCAGGTGAGAAATACCCTGTAGCATATCAATTTGCTCCCCCTCAGAAGAGTTATCCAGCACTGGAATGCTAGGTAATTATGTTCTGAATGGGATAGCCTGCAAACTCCATACATACATTTTGGCCTTTTGGTCCTTGTCAGTGAGGTGTACTTAACAGCATATCTAAGTGTCCTGGATTGTGAATGCATCTGATAGAGGAGAATCAGTAGTGTACATTTTTTTTACTTGAAAAAATAATAAAATAAACATTTACATACTCACCCTGATGTTTACAATTTTTTTTTCAGCTTGCAAGCTGCAGCTTTGGTTAGTGGACACCCTTGAAAATCTCTGCTAAGATTAGCACTACATTCATAAATCGTTTTGGCCAATCAGGAGAAAGGTTATTTGATACATTTGTATCATACTCTGGAGTGTCTGTGTTGCAAAGCAGCCTAGGATATGTAGTCTCTCTATCTCTCTCATTGTGCTCCAATTTAGCTGTGAGCTCATACCCCGCCCAACCATGTGATTCCACCCTGCAGCATTACTTCCTGTGGTCTCCACTAGAAAAATAAAAATCTGTACCTGACTGCTCTCTTCAGTGTTCTTAGTTATGCAAGTACCCTGTGGTTGTGCAAAACTCCATTTTACTGCATTTAACTTTGTAAGAAAACTGAACTTTTCTATATAAGACATATTTTCCTGATAATCAATGCCTGTTTCTTAACAAACATTTGAAAAGCAGGAATCTTATATACACACACCATTAATAACCCTAAGGCAAAAGTAAGCAAAAGTCAATTGCATAGGTGATCAAAAAAGACCAAATAAACCATTGTTCTATAGGCATAATAATATACTCAGGAGTGTTGCTCTACAAGAACGTGCCTATAGAACAAACAAACCAATTAAGGTTTCTTCACTTCTTGACCTCGTATTACCATCCGAGGGTAAGAGGTCACTTAAGACCATCCACGTTTATCCTTGTAAATCTTATGTATTTTTGGCTGCTACTTACATCCAGGACACTGTCTCCTGGGAAGAGAGAAGCAGTGTGTCCATCAGGGCCAACTCCTAAAATCAGGACATCAAAGACTGGGAGATTGTTCCCTGGGAAGAGCTAAAGAGAAAATCAACAATGTTATCCAGCTCTCTAAGGAAAGGGAAAAAGTACAGGAGAGATGTCCTGCACATTAAGTAAATCATAGGATACATGTGATTTATATAACAGCATGCACAAAAGTTATATAAAATTATAAACATATACACAGTAAGTAAAAAGTCATATACAAGCATAGACATATACACAGCAAGTATAAGCAGTGTCTTTACCCCTTTCAGTTTGGCAGTATAATCAGTTGCAGCTTCTTCTACGGACAGTGAGGGATTGATGGTAACAAACTGAGACTCAGAGAGAATCCCAAGAGGAATAAGGTGACGCTAGAAAAGAAGAGAGATATATATTTTTTGTAGAATATGAAAGTATGTATAATTCAGTAGAAAAATATTCAGTGATTTATGTAGAGTAAGTCCCCCTGGTTATATGAGGATGTCTGTGGATCATCTGACTCATTTTTTAAAACCCATCCCTGCCAGCAAATAGGTAAAGAAAAGAGGTTTAGAAAAACATTTTTTTGTTTTATTTTTTTGTTCTTGCAGAGACTGCATTTCGATAGGGCTTGTAATTTTCGGTCCAGCAGACACAAATACTCTGCATGCTAGAGTGAAGAAGGGCTGATAAACAAACTGTTGTTGTTCATCTATGTCCGTCTCCCCCTGACCATATGGACCACAGCACGCCAAACACATCTTGTGCCTGGTTGGGCAAATCCATAAGGTTTTTATGGCAAGGATACTGGAGTGTTCTGCCAGTTCCTTCTCCTGTGGACAGATTTGTCTGACCTCTCTGCTATGACTTACCTATCTTGGGTGACCCTACATGGTATAGCTAACAGCTTCATTAAGGTACACAAGCTCCTTCTCCACCAAAAGGTAGTGATCCAGAAGGGGGATGAAAACATTATTGGGCTATATAAAAATGCTACTAAAACAAGGGGCATACTTAGGTTCCGTGCTGCCCTACGCCTGTAAAGACCTGTGCGTCAGCAGAAACACAGTTACTACTACTCCTCTTGCTATATCCCAATCCTAAATTTACCACACAGCTATATAGAAAAGTATATGGATTACTTCAGCAACTTCAGGCAGTCTGCTGTCCCCTGAAAATATGCTGCCCATAGGCCTTGGCCTCATGGGCCTAGGCTGAAACCCCCCCATGTATAAAACAGTGTTAAACATTTTTTACTTGGTTTTCATTGCTCCTCTGATTAAGTGTTGCTTTATGGTTACTCTTTGGGACCAGTTTATCATTATTCCATTGACTAGAACAGATTAATAAATTATCTTTCTTTCTCATATCAATCTCACAACTGAGGAATATTCCAGTAAATGCAGTAAACACTTGGGTTGTGTCAGGGATACTTTTAGGAATATGCTAACAAGGCCTGAGGGAATTACGCTAGGCCATCTGCAACTTCCTGTTCCATAGTCTAGATATTTTTTCTTTGCATCTTTATTACTGTTCAGTAATCCCGGTGTTCAATGAACATTAGAAACCAATCAACACCAACCATTAACTTGTAGGCAGAAATATACCATACAACATTTATTGCAGTTAAAGGCCACTAATAATTGATTTACATTATATTATTGTGATTACAACTATGCAATATACTTTTGATACAGAGTTGAATCCTATACAATTGTATGAGGGTATCACATATATAGTTGTGGATCTGCGGGGTTGTTAGGAACGTTTTCGGTGTTGGTCACGCTTTGCGAGCCTTGCGAAGCGATGCAAGCCTTTTGCCACAACTGCAAGCCTCTCAAAATGAGCCGTTACGGGCCGCAGGTCTCGCGATAAACACCGCAGGTGCTCATCGCCAGCGGCGCAGCACTCAGGCCCGCAGAACTTCAGTGAGGGCCGCAATCCTCCTCCCTCCTCACCCCCTTCGTGATACTTGACCAGTGGAGGGCCGCAGGACTTTGGGACCTGCACTGAGGGCCGCAATACTCTTCGTTCCTCTTTATCCTCCTTCCCCCTTATGATGAGACAAGAGGGAGAGGAGGGGGAAAAGTAGACACAAGGGTGGGAGAGGAGGGGGAAAAGTAGACACAAGGGTGGGAGAGGAGGGGGAAAAGTAGACACAAGGGTGGGAGAGGAGGGGGAAAAGTAGACACAAGGGTGGGAGAGGAGGGGGAAAAGGAGACACAAGGGTGGGAGAGGAGGGGGAAAAGGAGACACAAGGGTGGGAGAGGAGGGGGAAAAGTAGACACAAGGGTGGGAGAGGAGGGGGAAAAGTAGACACAAGGGTGGGAGAGGAGGGGAAAAGGAGACACAAGGGTGGGAGAGGAGGGGGAAAAGGAGACACAAGGGTGGGAGAGGAGGGGGAAAAGGAGACACAAGGGTGGGAGGGGAGGGGGAAAAGGAGACACAAGGGTGGGAGGGGAGGGGGAAAAGGAGACACAAGGGTGGGAGGGGAGGGGGAAAAGGAGACACAAGGGTGGGAGGGGAGGGGGAAAAGGAGACACAAGGGTGGGAGGGGAGGGGGAAAAGGAGACACAAGGGTGGGAGGGGAGGGGGAAAAGGAGACACAAGGGTGGGAGGGGAGGGGGAAAAGGAGACACAAGGGTGGGAGGGGAGGGGGAAAAGCAGACACAAGGGTGGGAGGGGGAAAAGGAGACACAAGGGTGGGAGGGGGAAAAGGAGACACAAGGGTGGGAGGGGGAAAAGGAGACACAAGGGTGGGAGGGGGAAAAGGAGACACAAGGGTGGGAGGGGGAAAAGGAGACACAAGGGTGGGAGGGGAGGGGGAAAAGGAGACACAAGGGTGGGAGGGGAGGGGGAAAAGGAGACACAAGGGTGGGAGGGGAGGGGGAAAAGGAGACACAAGGGTGGGAGGGGGGGGGGAAAAGGAGACACAAGGGTGGGAGGGGAGGGGGAAAAGGAGACACAAGGGTGGGAGGGGAGGGGGAAAAGGAGACACAAGGGTGGGAGGGGAGGGGGAAAAGGAGACACAAGGGTGGGAGGGGAGGGGGAAAAGGAGACACAAGGGTGGGAGAGGAGGGGGAAAAGGAGACACAAGGGTGGGAGAGGAGGGGGAAAAGGAGACACAAGGGTGGGAGAGGAGGGGGAAAAGGAGACACAAGGGTGGGAGAGGAGGGGGAAAAGGAGACACAAGGGTGGGAGAGGAGGGGGAAAAGGAGACACAAGGGTGGGAGAGGAGGGGGAAAAGGAGACACAAGGGTGGGAGAGGAGGGGGAAAAGGAGACACAAGGGTGGTAGAGGAGGGGGAAAAGGAGACACAAGGGTGGGAGAGGAGGGGGAAAAGGAGACACAAGGGTGGGAGAGGAGGGGGAAAAGGAGACACAAGGGTGGGAGAGGAGGGGGAAAAGGAGACACAAGGGTGGGAGAGGAGGGGGAAAAGGAGACACAAGGGTGGGAGAGGAGGGGGAAAAGGAGACACAAGGGTGGGAGAGGAGGGGGAAAAGGAGACACAAGGGTGGGAGAGGAGGGGGAAAAGGAGACACAAGGGTGGGAGAGGAGGGGGAAAAGGAGACACAAGGGTGGGAGAGGTGGGGGAAAAGGAGACACAAGGGTGGGAGAGGAGGGGGAAAAGGAGACACAAGGGTGGGAGAGGTGGGGAAAAGGAGACACAAGGGTGGGAGAGGTGGGGAAAAGGAGACACAAGGGTGGGAGAGGTGGGGAAAAGGAGACACAAGGGTGGGAGAGGTGGGGAAAAGGAGACACAAGGGTGGGAGAGGTGGGGAAAAGGAGACACAAGGGTGGGAGAGGTGGGGAAAAGGAGACACAAGGGTGGGAGAGGTGGGGAAAAGGAGACACAAGGGTGGGAGAGGTGGGGAAAAGGAGACACAAGGGTGGGAGAGGTGGGGAAAAGGAGACACAAGGGTGGGAGAGGTGGGGAAAAGGAGACACAAGGGTGGGAGAGGTGGGGAAAAGGAGACACAAGGGTGGGAGAGGTGGGGAAAAGGAGACACAAGGGTGGGAGAGGTGGGGAAAAGGAGACACAAGGGTGGGAGAGGTGGGGAAAAGGAGACACAAGGGTGGGAGAGGTGGGGAAAAGGAGACACAAGGGTGGGAGAGGTGGGGAAAAGGAGACACAAGGGTGAGAGAGGTGGGGAAAAGGAGACACAAGGGTGAGAGAGAGGGGGGATGAGACACAAGGGAGGGAGGGGGGACAAGACACAAGGGAGGGAGGGGGGACAAGACACAAGGGAGGGAGGGGGATGAGACACAAGGGAGGGAGGGGGGGCGAGACACAAGGGAGGGAGGGGGGGGTGAGACACAAGGGAGGGAGGGGGGGTGAGACACAAGGGAGGGGGGGGGTGAGACACAAGGGAGGGAGGGGGGGATGAGACACAAGGGAGGGAGGGGGGACAAGACACAAGGGAGGGAGGGGGGATGAGACACAAGGGAGGGAGGGGGGACAAGACACAAGGGAGGGAGGGGGGGCGAGACACAAGGGAGGGAGGGGGGGGATGAGACACAAGGGAGGGAGGGGGGGATGAGACACAAGGGGGGATGAGACACAAGAGAGGGAGGGGGGAAATTAGACACAAGGGAGGGAGAGGGGGGAAATGGGGGAGGGGTGGAATGTCAGCCTTACAATTTTACTTCCATCATTTTTGACAGGCAATTTCCTAGTCACATATATAGTTGTGGATCTTGCGATGTTGGTGACGTTTGCGATGTTGGTAACACTGTTGCGTCCCTCGCTGCCGTCACATGCGAGCCTCGCAAAGCAGCCTCGCAGCACTTAGGCTGCAATGAGCGGCGAAGGCTCTCATTGCAGCCAGCGGCACCGTCACACATGCGAGCCTCGAAAAGTGAGGCGAAGCAGCCGCAAAGCACTTAGGCTGCAAGCACGTGGAACTTAGGATGCAATGAGCGCCAAAGGCGCTCATTGCACTGTGAGCCTTGCAAAGCGAGGTGAGCAGTTGAAGCACGTAGTGCGTAACTCAAAAAAAAAAAAAAAAACACACACAGCACAGGGGGGAGGAAGCCAGGAAGACTGGGAGTGAGGTTGCAAGCTATTTTGAGCCATATTTGCCTTCTTCATCACTCAAAAATCGGCTAAGCAAAAACATAAATGGCGGACGAAAAATATAAAAATTCTGAAACAGGATGAAAACGAGGCTCTGCAAGGCCAGGCACGCAGAAGTTAGTAGAACTTAGTAAAAACTAAGTAAACTTAGTAAATACACAACGGCGCAAACAGTAACACTTACACTAACCACGTCAGACACCTAGGACTTTGAAAATACATCCAACAAGGACCAAAAGCTTCACATTGTATGCCAACCAGCTTTGCCATCCTTACAATTTCATTCCTGTCATTTTTGACGGGCAGTTTCCTAGTTGATTATATAACAGGTTTCTGTTAACTTTTATAAAATAATTACCGAACTGTTAACATTCAGAGTAAGAGTTCGACCGCAAAGCCAATGCTAAAACAAGTTTCTATTTACAAACGTATTCTGAAAATAGGTCCGTGACCTATTATGCTAAATGCTGTCAAAACCAAGCAACATTCAAAATATGTTTATTGTAGAAAATTTCATTTTTTAATAATATGCAACTGATACCTACAGTTTTAAATTATACCATAATTGGACTCTCTGGTGTTTCACTTTAAGCCGTTCATAAACTGTATATTTTTTTTCCCAAAGGATGCAGCTTAATATATTGCATTGAGCACATTCAAAATAAAACAAATTCTAAACATAATTTTTATACCACATTATTTTTCAGTAATGTATTTGAGAGGTAGTTGTAGAAAAACAGTAGGAGATGACAGACAGGATAACAAGAGGAAACAATGGAAGGAAAATTGGGAAAGATGCAATAAAGTGACGAGGAATAAAGAGAAGGTTGATCCGTGAAAGTGAAGGATGAGCAAGTGATGGTGGGAGAGAGTGAAAGAGGAAAAGATGGTGATAAAGTAGAAAAAAGAAGAGAGGAAATTGTGATGTGAAGTTAAGGAATAGAGAATGAAAAACTGCTAGGCTCAAGGCATTTATAGATAGATGTATAGTGCTTTAATTGCATCACTAGTAGAGTATATATTCCCGACTTTTTAAAGGACCACTGTAGTGCATTTACAAATAAACGTCTTATATTTGTTTGTTGGGGAAAGTATGCAATGTAAAATAAACATATTTTTCTTACTTTTGAATGTGCTAGTTTTCTCTCAAGCACAGCTGCTTATCCCCACCTACCTGTGCCTATAAGGGGGCATGGCCATCTCTGTCTGGAAGTTGGTTCAGACTGAGCGTGCTCAGTAAAAGGGGTAAGGCTGTGGTGACTCATGCACTGTGAATGGGAAGGACCTATAAGGCAGCTGTAAGCAGGTTACAATAGGTACCTCTATGTAGACAGTCGAGAGGAGCTAATTAAGGACTTGGACAGGCTCATTGCTTCTTAGTTCCATAATGGTTCAGCCCCCATGCATAGCAGGCCACACACCCCTGACAATGCACATGGAGGAGGAAAAAAGCTCTACTTTAGGAGGAAAGAGAACATTTCAAATACAAGAACAAATATTAACTCATTTTAAACTGCATGCTGTTTTTAATCATCTCTGCTCAACAAACAAACATATGGGCGTAACTCTTACATGCATTACTATGTCCCTTTATTGTTTTATTTGTATGTTTAAATTACCGGTTTGGGACCTATAATCTTATGGGAGTGCAGCACAAGGCAGTGGTGGCGAGCATCCGCTAGATGGCGCTGCCAACATTCCATTACCATTTCATAGAGTCATGGCTAAACTGTTAGGGTGAGTTCAATGGTTAGACTAACATTATAAGCTTAGAACTTCTCTCACATCGGCAGCGCCATCTATTGAGGCCACGCTGCAGGGCGGACCTGTCCTGACACCATAACAGGATAGATCCGTTTGCAACAAAAACATATTTAAAGAAAGTAAATAAATGCTGCTTCTAAAACGTAAATGTAAAGTTTAGTGTTTTAGACATCATCCAATCTGCTTCCCTTCACCCTCTCATGTGTTCATGGGATGGATCTACCCATAGAGACAGTCCTGCAAGAGTATGTATTTGTCATTCTGATAATAGGTTATCTGCTTCCTTCCCTGCACTAGCAATTATAAGCAAACCTGTATTGGTGAGCAAAAAAATAAGGTCAGCCTTCTGGGCAGATCCTTGTGGACAATTAAGAGGGGTCCAGAGAAAAATATCTGCTGTAGAGTGCAAAACCAAATACAAAATTAAGTTTTAAAAGCAGCATTTTATTTATTTGTCAATAACTTACTAAATTAACAAATTAAAACCTGAAGCTTGGCCACTACAATGGCCCTTTAAATCCTTGTTTCTAATGTTGACTGTTGTAAAAAAAAAAAAAATCACTGTATTTTGGCTTGTTATTTTTGTTTGACTCTGATTTTCAGACAAATCATTTCCCTTAACAGTACTAATTTAATTCGCTAGGGAAAAAGAGAGATCGAATGGCTTCCCCAAGGGTGCAAGTAACTGGTTCATTAAGACACACCATATACACAAAAAGCTAGAGAACCTTTAACCCTATTTTAACATTGTCTAGTCCTTTGGATGCTGAGAAAATAAGGGGACGCAGGCTCTGTGAGCCATAAGATTTAATTGGGTATCTGTGTCTAGATCAGGGGTCGTCAACCTTTTAATACCTACCGCCCATTTTTGATGGTAACATTTCCTTACCGCCCACCGGTGCCACAGTAACTCACTTTACCCCTTTTCATTTCTGGTTACATAAATCATATGACCCTAGCTATGTATCACCCTGTACTTACTAGATAGTGATCCGGTTCTGACTGCTGTCCCTAGGATTTCTCACCAGCTCTCCAACCAGCCAAGTGTGGTGCTGTGGGCTCCGGCGTGTGACATCACTCTTCAGCGACACTACCTAGCAAATACTCTGCTGCCCAACATGAAATCTTGAATAGCCCACTAGTAGGCAGTAGGGACCTGGTTGACTAGCACTTGTCTAGATCCTCAAAGCAACAGTTTGCTTATGATTTTCAAAAAACAATAGCCCTATAAACTACTAATTCAACAATGAAATGTATAGAACCTACTTCTGATAATCTGGATGTCTGGCATTTCTATAATTGTATTTAATGATTACAGAAATTATATTTGGTACAATGCATATAAAAACAATCTAAATTCTGAAGGATACGGTTTGAGAATTACTTCTTATATTTTATTTGTATGATATAACATGAGGTTGTATAAATTGACATACTACTTTTTTTTTGTGTTAAAAAATGTTAAATGGAATGAGTACAGGAAACATCAGTAAAGATATAAAGATTTTTCATTAAATACGTTAATTCAAGCAACAAATAACATAAGACACAGGTTTAACTAATAAAACAATTATTTAAAAGTGTTCTAAATAGCATATACAAGTGTATTACTTTAATTATCCTCCAGGCTTTGCATAGTAAGACTTGCCTGAATGGGTGAGATCCTGCATAATGAAGTGCATTTGTTTCTGCTTTTCACTTTAATATTGTGGTATATCCTTGTACAATTAGTTAGTAAATATAGAAGATTTGGTGCTTTCACTGCTGTGACCTGAGTTTGATTCCAGTCAAGGGAATCAAAGGTCACACCACCCTAAAGCCATGCAGGGTTTGGCCTGTTCAGTACCTGGATGGGAGACCACCTAGGAATACTAGGAGCTGTATGCTGTGGCCCACTGGAGAAGGAGCTGGAAACCCACTCCAGTATCTCTGCCATGATCAGCTTCGTGTACTGCGGTACATTAGGTCACGGAGAGTCCGATAAGACTGACCAACACAAACAACAGATATAGAGGCGGCTTTGAGCTGTTATTCGAGGAGCCATCCCTTGTCACAGCTCTTTTTTTAAAGGCACATGAAAGGTCTCTTGATTGCACTAGCAATATCATTTACCTATGTATCGATTTATTTTTATGTACTTAATTTTATTAAGTGCTTAAAAGCTCTTTTTTTCTGGGCTCTGTAGCTCATGCAACTCATGAACACACAGACCATGAAGTGAAGTGTTTCAAAATAGCCTGTCAGTGACTTCGCTCAAGTAGCAATTTGCTGAATATTGCCACTGAGTGTATACTAAGAAACAATATAACTCCTTAGAAGTACACTGTATTTAAGAGCTGCAAAGGGGAGAAACCAGTTATTTATAAGATTTTAGGCAGAAAAACAGAGCATTAACCACTGCTTAATAAAATAAAGTACACAAAAGTAAAGTGAAACATCTGTATATTATATTCCTAGTGAAATCTAGAAACCTTCCATGTCCCTTTAAAAGGACCAGTGTAGTTTGAGAATCACGTTTAGGTGACTATGTCATGGGTATTCAATCTTGAACAACTTGTAGCCTGAGGAGGATGGTTATCCTAATGAGGCTTAGATTTTTATTTGGTTCAACTGTCAAATCCCATTTTTTCAACAAAACTAAATAGAGATCTTATATAAATCCACGATTCTTCTCATTCCTTCCAGGTTTCTAATCCTATTAGGAGAGATGGCAAAACTTGAATACAATAGCTAATAATTAATAGTTGTATTTATTTTAAAAAAGAATGTATAAACCATTTTGCCCTTTATGAAGTCATGTTCTTCATATGAGCATACTATAAATACAACTCTTCAGGGGTCCTTTAATTATAGGAAAAGGGTTAATACATTTATTCAAAACACCAAAATCTAGGTCTGTATTTCACAGGATTTGAGATGGTTAATCATTTTCCATTCAATTATCAGTATGTTTTCTCCACTTCTGTATCATTACCTTGTCATGGCGAGGGGGCTTGTGTACCTCAATGAAGCTGTGAGCTATAAGATGTAGGGTCATGGCAGAGAGGTCAGACATTTCATGGACCAGTACAGAAATAACTGGCAAGTCATTCCCATATCTTTGCCAACATAACCTTATGGATAAGCACAACCAGACATATAACGATAGTTGTGCCTGGTGTGCTGCAGTCCATAGGGTCACAGAAAGTCTGACACGACTGAACAAAAAATGTTGTGCTAGCTATCTACCCAACTGCTGATTGCATACACCAAAACACTGTAAATGTATGGGAGTGCAATTATATGTGAAGAAAAGAGAGATATGCACAAACAAATAGAAACTATACATTCATCCTCAACGTACACACACCTGATATTCTCCATATGTGCTCTCAGGATCAGTAAAGGGCACCAACCGTTCATCACAAAATGCCACAGTCCATCCCTTGGTGTTGAGTCCTGGGGTCTTTGGCAATTCCCGGCTCAGCAGCTGTACTAGGCTTCCTCCAGATAACCCCAGGACAAAACGATCCAGCCCCTGGGATTCATGGACCAGAAGCTGAGC